>JAFVLL020000147.1:0-17044 GCA_021397915.2 Tor tambroides
TATTTAATACACGAGTTTCACAATTTGAGTTGAATTACTGAAATAAATGAACTTTTCCATGACATTCTAATTTATTGAGATGCACCTGTATATAGAGTATGAGAGTAAGATGCATACAAGAGTATGTGATAACAGAAAAAAACCTGAGTTTTTGAATTAAGTGCTTTTATTCCTCTGTTGTAAGTTGCTTTAAATACACATGTCTGGCAAATGCCTAAATGTCCTTTAGTTAGGTATTTTAATGAAACCCTAATGCAATTTTGCAGAGAAACTTTGAACAAATAGGCTAAAAGTCAAATGAAAAGGTCTTTAACAGCAGTTTCTTGGTTGATCGCGCCCCCTACGGGTCAAATGATTTCATGACAGCCATTGTATGCTGTTATCTTGCAAGTCAGGAAAAGAGCTATCAAATCATCGCTTCCGCTAAGATTATTTATGCCGATTATTTTGAAAGGTCGTGGCCTGTTCATGCGTTTCATCATCAGGGCTCATATATTGATCTATGCTGCACTCTAGTGGTCATCAGCGGTCATTGCGATCGGAACTGATATATATGTATACACCTGTGATTTATAAAATAACTCAAGTATAATTAATGCACTGTAAATTAAGCAAAGAAATCAGCTGGAGGAGAATCGTACAGTGTCAGTATGCAAATATGCAAGCTTAATAATAATCATGCGATGTATTTCCAAAACACCAAGTTAATATATGCAACATGTTAATATAGTGCAACTGAAAGAGCGTTGCGTCGCGATTTCTCAAAATGCACATATGCATAGTTCAAACACGATCCAAGTGGTGTTGGATAAAAGCATCTGCCCAATGTAAAAGCGGGATGTTTTCCTGGATAAAAGGGAAACACTCATAGGCCTATGTATGGAAGGATGTGTGGATGTGTCCCTCTGGTCACATTACAGGCATTACTGTACAGGGAAGCGCGTCACGGATCCTCCCCCTTCCATACCATAATAACCCGTCATGGCTTCCCAAACACGCCTCTATATGCACCGATTCCACCCCCGCCGCCGTCTACACCGACCAAACTCTCATCCACGGTCCTGGAGAGCGTTCAATACGATGCCCTTGACCCACTTCCAATCAGGAACTGTCTGATTTATGACTAGCATTGATGAATTGTGCACTTGCCTCGGGAAATCAAATGCAATGCTCACCGGATGCTCTCGGTTTCATCTGTTTGACTGGTTGTAAATGTGTCAGGAGGCACCTATAACACTGTAAATCTGCTCTCCTCGCGTCATCTCTACAGTTCCTCGCGCGCTTCCTTGTTTCAGGCCAATTGCGCGACGGGCTGAAGCCACAGAGGAGGGGGTGGTCTCCGGTATCCGGTTCTTTCCGTAATCCTGCGCCGGTGGAATTTTAAATCCGTTCCTTCAGCGGGATCTGCTCAGTGGAGATTGTTTACTGGAACTGCTACGCGGCATTGTTTTTTAGAACGCTTAATTGTTGCATTGTGACGTTCGCAGAATGCGCGTTGTTGTTTTTAGAACGTTTAATTGATACATTATCGCGCTCGCGTTGTTTAGAACGTTTATATTGTAACTTCTGCGGGATGACGATAACATGTAGAACGTTGAGTGGTTACATTGTAGCTCACGCAGAATGAGCGTTTCGGAACGTTTCGCTGCTATACTGTAACAGTGCAAAAGTGAGCAGAGCTGAGCAGCCCACCGGGATCCGGTGTAAATATTCAACATATGATAGAGGAGGAGTCGGTGCACGATAAAAGGGATGTGAACCGAGAGCAAAGAGCTTTGGACTCGGTTTAAAGCGCGCGCTCACTGTGTTCTCCTCAGTTTGTTGAAAGTCCTGCTGCTTTATTATGAAGAGTGATCTCTCATAACAGGATTTGGGTATTATCGATCGGATTATGAGTGATCATCCATGCAAAGTGACACGAGATTGACTTAGTTTCAGATCTTGAGGGGATTTATTTCGGTCCTTCTTTTCCACCCGTTCGGAGAGTTATTCTGGAAACAAACTTGCATCCGTTCCGTATAGGATGCACCCAGAAAGCAATGAAAACACTGCAGGAGCAGCCAGTGGGACACCCGGTTCGGAAGAATCGCCCACTGAACCGCAGCCTGGACATACTGAACACCTTGCAGTGGAGCACAAAGACCCGCAGGAGTACGAGGAACCGGAGCGTAAGCTCGCCCCGGAGGACAGCACGGTGCAGCTGATACAAACCGGCTGCCCCGACAAGCGTCCGGCGACGCCGCCCGGCGCACACCCGGGACTGGGGTTCGTTCCCCCAGAGGGAGGCTTCGGCTGGGTCGTGGTGTTCGCTGCAACGTGGTGCAACGGCTCGATTTTCGGCATCCAGAACTCATTCGGGATTCTGCACATGATGCTGGTGAAAGACCACCAGGAACTGACGGACCAGGCGTCTCAGTTTAAAGTGGGTGAGTGTGTTTCAGTGTTTCATTAAGCGTTGTGAGTGTGAGGTGAAAGGAGTTTCCAGGCACACTTGATCCTGAGAGGCTTAAGGGATCATAACTGGTCTTTAGAGCTCCAGAGTCTGGTGGCAGCCGCCTGAAGCTGCTCTCTGGACCCGCCACAGACAGAGGGAGACGCCCACTCAGATCACACACTGACACCTGCTCCCATATCAGCTACTGAGAAAACACAGGAACATAGGCTATTTTTTTTTTTACGGGGGATTTTGTTTAATGGCAAAATAAAAGTATGGCACCATTTGTTTTTTTTATGTCACCACAGAACTCGTTTATGTATAGCTTTTTATTGGAACAAAAGTGAAGTTCTGAAGACAATAGTGACCAGAGCTGTAGAGCCCTTAAAAATAGTCTTTAAAATACGCCAAGCGATATGATTGCTGTATATATATAGTTCATTTTCAGAATCATTATTCCATCAGAAATTCTAATATTCTGATTTGCTGCTCAAGAAACATTTATTATTATTATTATAAAGTTTTTACTATATATCAATTCCACCGCCAGTGTGTATACTGAAATCATTGAAATATACTGATTTGGTGCTCAGTTATTAATCAGTTATTACTAATGCTAATTTATTAATGGTTCTTATCATTGTCAATGTTAAAAACTATTTTTGCTGCTTAATATTTTTGTGGAAACCGTGATACATTTGTTTCCAAGATTCTTTGATGTCTTCACTGTCACTTTTGATTAATTTATTGCATACTTGCTGAATAAAAGTATTAATTGCTTTCTTTTTTTAAAACATTGCCTACCCAAAAATGCTAGTATATCAGAGTTTCCACAAATATATTAGGCAGCACAACAGTTTTCAACACTGATAATAATAGGAAATGTTTCTTGAGCAGCAAATCGGCATATTAGAATGATTTCTGAAAGATCATGTGACACTGAAGACTGAAGTAATGATGCTGAAAATTCAGCTTTGATCACAGGAATAAATTACATTTTAAAATATACTGTAATTTTAAATTGTAATAATATTTTACATTTTAACTGTTTTTACAGTATTTTTGATCACATAAATGCAGCCTTGGTGAGCATAAAAGATGTCTTTCGAAAACATGAAAAACTTAATTATTTGAAACTTTTGACCTACAGTGTATATATAAAATATATCAAAACAGAATATTACTGAAGATATCTGATACCATTACTTTACAATGTTACATCCAAAATACAATAAATAAGAGTTTCTAAAAAAATAAATAAATAAATAACTTATTCCCCTTATTGATTCGCCTAGAAATGTCACTTAAATGATTAAAAAACCATCTCAGAAAGCGACCTTGTGGATTTGCTCATGAACTCATCAGAAACTGATTTTCTGATTATCATTACAAAAAGTTTTTAGAGTTTTATTCGGATCATTGTAAAGTAGCAGCAATTTCACCGCTCAAAGCGTTTTGTAATTGCTCCACTTCCATCCGGGCTTTCCATTTCTCACTCCATGCTCACAGAGTCAGAGAAATCATCAATCTATCCTCACGTTTCCCATAAACACAGACCACTGGAGTGAAGAAACAGTGAAAAGTCCTAGTGCTGATCTTTAATCATTTGCATTGTCCCATTTATGTCGTCCATAGGCTGTGCATCAGCATGATAAAACAGCATAGCAGCCCTCACATTGTGTAAACCAGACCAAGAGATCAATTCAGTGCTCAATGCAGTCGAGAGCAGTATCTGTCACGAACCCTTTTGAACCTGTGAATGTACCCGACAACCCCGAGCTCACTTCTGATCCTCTGCCCGAGCCAACGTAAGAGAAAACAAGACCGAGTCCACATGCTAATAATCTCGTAAATGTCTTGCAGGCCTCTGGTTGTTGTTCAGGAAATCGCCATCTGTCTTCCATGCTGAGCTCGATTTTTAACGGCCAACACACAGTAAAAGCTCAGTTAGTTTTAATGTGCAGACTCCCACTTTGCTGTACAACATCACTATTTGATGTTTACGTCTGAATATTAATAAAATCAGGCCCACAGGAGAAAGACAAATTAGTGGTTTGAGGAGAGTGCTAATGAGCCTTATGGAGAAAGTGTGTGTTCGTTTGTTGAACTGTGAAGAATGAAAATATGTGCATGAATTATTTGTGCCAGTGAATATTGTGAGTGCGTGTGTGTTCATTCTCTTCCTACTTTCAGGCCTGATTCAGTTTTCTGGGTCATTGTGTTTTTCTAGTTTGATATGGTGTTTTAAAAGGAATTTAAAATTAATAAATTGCATTAGTCAAGCATTAATACACTGAAAAAAAAAATTGTATAATTTATTTTGAAACAGTTTTCACTCAGAATTTTAAAAAAGTAAATTTCACAAATAATTAAAGGGAAATTACAAGTATTGAATTAAACATGAAGTAAAAAAATGATATTTTTTTCTTGTAAAATGTACTTAATAATCTTTGAAAAATGATTTTAAATTATGAAAAAGTTAATTTATGAATAAATTATGAAAAAAATCCAAATATTCAATTCTTATTATTTTTCTTAATTTTTCATTTTTATATATAATTTTAATAATGTACTGTAATAAATAAAATATATATATATGTGTGTGTGTGTGTGTGTGTGTGTGTGTGTTTTAAATTAATAGACAACTATTTAACATCGTTTAGTTTTTACTTTATTTTATAATAATTATGATTATTATCATGATAATTATAAGAGGTACCAGTATCGACAGTTTTACAGTTTAATAGTTTTGATATTATAAGTTTTTACACCTGTATTAATTACACCTGTTTTCTAGAATGATCTTTCTGATTATAACCGTTAGCATCTTCTATTTTCCAGAGCAAATATTGAAAACTTTCCTCCATAGACAAGTGTGTTTCACATTGCTGAGGATTTCTAAGAAAATTCTCCTACTCTGTCGATCTCATTCTGTCTCTCTGCGTGACAGCCCTTTGTTTAATCTGCTGCGATGACTGTGATGTGGGCGTGTGTTAGGGATTTGATTGGTCTGTGAGGGGCTCATGGGTAGTGTGGGAACACACAGAGCTTAAAGGGGCGTGTCCTGCATCCCCCCACCTCGCTCACATGGTTCGGCCTGTCCCAACACGCACAACACAACAGTTATGTTTAATCTCAATAGGGGATTACAACAGACACTCCCACACAACTTTACATGCAGGTTAACACAAAAGCAGCTCTCTCTCAGCTGGGAACAAAATAAACTTTGAAACATTTCAGGTCATTTTGCAATGGATTGCTTGATTTTTGTATTCTTTTAGTTATATTCATTAGACTTAATGGAGCTCTGCTGGTTTAACAGTCAATGACAAATAAGAGTGTGTAATAAATGTATTCTTTGTATTTGTGTTGATTATATGCAGCGACAAAAACATTTTATTATTTTATATTTTTATATATATTATATTATATTATTATATTATATGTATTATTTTTTAAAATTCTCAAAAAAAGGATTATTTTGCCAGACATATGTGTATTTGCGTGTGTATATATATATATATATATATATATATATATATATATATATGTGTATATTTGCCATATTGTCTGTTCAAATTGGATCTATTACTTTAAAACACACACACGCACACACACACACACACACACACACACACACACGCAGACATATGTATCTATTTATATAAATAATTAACAGAATTAATAATATAATTAATATAATTAATAATAAATATATAAAACATAATCAAAATATATACACACACACACACACATATATATATATATATATGTATGTGTATATATATATAGATATATATGTGTGTGTGTGTGTGTGTGTGTTTATATATATATATATATATATATATATATATAATATTATTATTAATTATGTTATTATATTAATTATATTATATTAATTATATTATTTATAGATACGTGTGTGTGTGTGTGTGTGTGTGCGTTTTAAAGTAATAGATCCAATTTGAACAGACAATATGGCAAAATTGTTTTTTAAAGAATTGTAGTAAGTGTGTGTATGTATTACAATTCGATTCAATTATTATTATTTTTTTTTTTTACTTTATTTCAATTTATTCCAAATGATCTAAATTAATTCTGAATTCTAATTTAATTCTGATGAAATTGGATCTATTCACTTAAAAAAACATTAACATGCAGTAGCCAAAATGAGCGTGACCTTTCACTGGCATTCAGCTGTAGTTTACGTCACCTTATACACACCTGCAGTTTCCTGAATGTCACACTTTTACATTTTCCCTCTCTTTCTTACTGTGTTCCTTGCTATCTCTCCATATGTGTCCACACACACATACACACACACACATGCATACATTAGAACTGCTGGTAATGCATAGACTCAGATCACGTTACCTATATGTATATCTGGAGTGCATGAACTCAGATGCTCTCAGCTGTGTTTCCGCTCGCTCTCTCTGCATCTCATACTCGTTTAGACAGAGTTTGGGTTTTTAAACTTTTCTTTACGCAGCCCAGATCAGATCTTGTTAAAGAAAAATGTGAGGCTCAAAAGCATGGTAAAAGTAAAGCGTTAAATACTTTTCTGTTATCCCAATTTATTTTATAGAGTCAAGGATTTCATCTTGCATTAGTTTGAGAATAACTTTGTCTGGCAAATGGCAGGCATTTGAAGTTTTTGGGAAGGTTATCATTATTTTGGCAATTATGTTTTTTTGACACTAGTGGATTATTTCTTTCAGCTTTAACAGGAGAAAAAAGCCTTGTAGATGTTTTGCTGCCTTAAAGTCTGTTAGAATGATTGTATTTTAGAGATGAGCACACATGAAAACTACCACAATGTCTGTGTAACTTAGTGGAAGCTAACTGATGAATTGTGAATGCTCTACAATGCAGTTTGTGTGCATTTCGTTTACACCAGAAAATATTATTTAGACACTTGCATGAAGAGACTTTCTCAACATTCTCCGCAGCAAAAAAGTAAAATCAGTTAATTTTTTGCTGTACCACTAAAAGTATTTTGTTGTTGGTATGTGAAAAAGAGTTAAAGCCCAATTTATTAAAACTAAAATCACATCACAAATTAGTAATGCATCAATTTCAGCAACCTAAAATATTAAAAATAGAAATAATAATTGTCAGTGTTAACCAAAAATAGAGGGCCAAAATCGTTTAATTGCCACTTCTCGGATGGCTCCACCACTTATATGTTTATATTTCAACAATAAATTCATATATTATTAAAAAGTCGATATAAAACTGCCTTATGTGCAATTAATATTTCTATACATGCAACTCAGTTTTTATTTAAGTGTTGATTATTAAAAGAGAGTTGATTAACTAATTATTAAAATGTATTTTCGATTTAGTTTTTTAGCTCATTCCATTTTTTAGTTCATCATTATTTAATTCTGACTTCTGAACTCTAAAGACCTTCTCAGGAGGATTTGAATTAAACACTTATGTTCAGTATATGATTGTGATAAATTGTGTTTGATTGGCTCATTGGGTCTGTGTAATGGCTAGTGATTGTAGAATCACACAGAGACGACGGAGCAGACAAAAGAAGTAATTTTAATAGCTTCAACACACATTTACCTTTGTGAACATTAAAGGGGTCATATGATGCTTATTTAAAGATCATTATTTTGTGTATTTGGTGTAACAGAATATGTTGACATGTTTTATTGTTCAAAAAACACATTATTTTTCAAATACTGTACATTATTGTAGGTCCTCTATGCCCCGCCGCTCTCAAACGCTTCGTTTTCTACAAAGTCTCCCTTTCAGACAAGCGAAGTCTGCTCTGATTGGCCATCTGGCACAGTGCATTGTGATTGGCCGAACACCACAAGCCGCGTCGGAAATGTAACCTTTCCATAATCGCGAGCTTCAGCTTTCAAAATTATAGTAAAGACAGTAAATAATGTCCTTAATTTTACCATCAGGGGAGAGGAGAACAGAGTCGCGTGGCAGACACAGCGATGAAGCTCGTATGTGTTTGCACACAAGCCGCGATTGTGCGACCGTTTCTCCCTCTCTCACACACGCGAGCACACACACACACACACGCACACAAACGATGCTGCGCTGTGACTCTCTCTCTCTCTCTCTCTCACACACACACACACACACACACGACACACATGACTAGGGCTGGGTATCGTTCAAAAATTTTCGATACCGATACCGATACCTTGAGTTCGATACCGGTTCCTGAACGATACTTTTTTCGATACCAATTTTATGAAATCAGTTTTAACAAGATTACATTATCTCAAAAAACTTTGGTTTTATTTTTTTCAGCTTGTTGACATTGATACAGACTCAAAGACTCATCTCCTGAGACACTGCACAAAGGAACAAAATATATCCAACACAATAAATCAGTGCAAATAATTTTAATAAACTCAAATAGTTTTCAGTTTACACTAGTGTTTGTTCGTTTTAAAACGCATAGCTCAGACAGAATCTTCATTTCTATTCATTTATTCTAGGTTGTTAAAGACTTCAAGAAATTGAAAATCTTTATCCACTTTCATAAGTGGGTGTTTTATTTTCTTTCACCATACGTTTTATTGTTATTAAATTCTGTGTTGTAGTATGTCTAATCATTTGAATGCATAAAAACTAAGTTTATTCAAATTTATTTTTAAAATAGTCTTATGAAATGTTTTATTTTTCCTCAGAAATTCCGTGTTCTGTATCTGGTTTTCAAATGAAGGCATAAAACATTAATTTCATTTATCTTTTAAATTATTGAAAATCAAACTTTATTTATTTTGGCAAACAAAATTTTACTATTAAAATTAAAACATGGAAGAAATGTTGTGTGATCATTATTTTAAAAAAATATAAAGTTTTAATAATTTTAATAGTAGCCTAGTAGTAGCAGTATGTACACTCTGCTGAACAATATTAATATATTTCTGCCGCAGTGTCTTCCAAGTTAAACCGAACTTTTATTTTGACGGGTTGCCGTGAATACTTTTACAGTTCTGTGTGTGTATGATATGACGCTAGTTTTACTCAAATCAAATGATAAAATGCTCATGAAGTGACTCTCAGAGCAGTTCTGGAGATGTTGTTTGTGTGTTTATGTCCTCATTTTGACGGCAGACGCTGAAATCACCGCGAGCGTCACGCGCGCTTCAGTCACGCGCGATATAGAGAGCAGACTGCTCCGTACGCTTTCGAATCGCACTCGCGGATGTCAAACACTGATCGATCTGCGCCGCGTCGCTTCTAGTCAAACACACCTAGTGCTGCAGGCTTATTGCCTCACTGACGTTGATGAGATTAACCCTTTAGGTATCGAAATTTGGTACCGAACGACAAGACGTTTTTCGATACTCGGTGGTATCGAGGCAATTCGGTCGGTGCCTAAAAAGTATCGAACTCGATACCCAGCCCTACACATGACATGACATGACTCACATGACATGACATGACGCGCAAAATTCCGCATTTAAACAGTCAATAGCAAATACTTAAACTAATAACAAAACATACGGTCGCTGATTCAGAAGCGCCAGATTGTCATAGCAAAGTCAGAATTACCTCCTCTGCTAGGTTCACGAAACGGTAGTCCATAAAATGCGTTGCTGTTCTGTTGTAAGTAATCTTAATGATGCCTAAATGCATTTACTTTCGGAAGGCCAAATAAAGTGCTTTTGCTTTCGTCTAGAAACACACAGCGCTCCCGGACACGGCTGCATCAACACTACTGGGGTTACTGAAACCACGCCTTCTTTGTTTGCGTGAACATTTTGGCGGCGTTATGCAAATATTTCCACATCGTGACGTAGAGATGTGGGGGCATGTTTGAACGAGCCGTTTTAGGGGGGCGTGGCAGAGTCTTAACTTTAATAAAGAAAATCTCTTTGGTTTTGAGACTTTAGTCTTTGCAACTTCAGGGATCTTATCTATGCACAATCAGCTTGTAACACTCCAAAGAGAAAGCAAAACTTGAAATCGCATCATATGACCCATTTAAACCGAGACCAAAACAAGAACCAAACTGAAGGCTTATAAAGACAGAGAACAAAGGAACAAACAAGATGATTAATACAAAACAGTTGATAAGAATAAACAATGAATAACTAATGACAAGAAACAAACCAAATAAGGGCAAAACTGAACTAAACAGGAACACACACGTGACAGTCTGTTTGACCTGCCATTTTATTTGTATAAGGATTTTAGAGTATTTTAAACTTGTATCCTGTTTAAAATCTGAAATCCATGGTCAAACACAAGTCTGAATACTCAACCTCGGTGAAAACTCAGCAGCACAGGTGAAATGAGTTGAAGGACCGAGAACAGTAGACAAGTGTTGGTGAAAGGTGAAAGCGTGCGTTCGTTGGCTGTCTGGCATGTAACTGATAGTTTTTGAGCGCTGCTTAACACTAATGTATCCAGGACACGCTCAGAGACAGTCAGTCTGTGAGTATGTTTGACTGATGCCTTCATTATGGGTCAAGCAACAGTAGAGCAAATTCATTTATTGTTTATGTTCACTTGCTTACTTTTAAGCAGCTAGAAGCATATTGTGGGCTGACTATTTTAACTCTGTAGCACCTCCAGCAGTTTAAATGTTTGTGTACATTTTAGCTTATAACTCATAAACCAAATTATTACCCTATTTTTTTTCCCCTGATTAATAGTTTCTTTCAGCTTAACTTGATTTTCCACCATTTTAAATAAGTATCAGATCATCTTCAGATCATGCAGGTCAGAAGTTATTCAAAGCTTTTTGATACACCAAACCATTTGTAACACAGTAATATATTTTAAAGCAAGCATGCATTTTTGCAGCGTTTAGACATATTGACATGAAACTTGTTTTGGAACATTGCCACAATGCCCTTTTTTGCACACCACAGGTGTGTTTTAACATGTTTTTTCATTACTTTTGTGCAACGAGTGATATGCAAATCAAAACAGGCAAATATTTTAAATGAAAATATGTTTAAAGCAATGTTTTTTTAGTATCTATTATAGTTTTTCATATTTTAAATCAGCTTTTATTTTTATTTTAGTTGAAGTTTTAGTAATTTTTTTTTCTTTTTTTTGTATTTTAGTAGTTATTCATTTTCTTTCAAATTTTTTAAATACATCTATAGTTTTTATTAATTTATATTTCAGTTTGTTTTAGTTATTTTAGTGTGTCAGGTTTAAACTAAATTACAGTACGAGAAATTTTGCTTTGCTTTGGTTTTACGTTTTTTTTTCTTTCAGTTAATGTTCATTTTTTTCAATCTAATGAAAATTATGTTTTTTTTTAAACATTTTATTATTTTACTATGTCAAGTTAATGAGAATTGACAACCCGATCTCATGGCAGTTCGTACATACTTTATGAGGTGGCTAATTTGTACGAATTCGTACGACCTCACTTGTACGAATTCTTATGATTTTTGTTAAATTGTACGTATTTTATGAGTTTCCCAATTCATATGAATTTGTACGAATGACCTAACCCCACCCCTAAACCTACCCGTCATTGGAGTCTAGACAAATTGTACGAAATCATACAAGTGAAGTCATACGAATACATACGAATTAGCCACCTCATAAAATACGTAAGAATTGGCCATGAGATAGCGTTGGAAATGTTGCCCTGGCAAAAAGTTTTTTTTTTTCATATTTTATTTTAAGTAATGTTTTTTTTCACATTAGTTTAACTATAATAACCCTGGTCTGAAGAAATAGTTATATGTAAATAATATTACAGAAGTATTTTTTGCTAGAAAATCCCTATAGAAAAGAAATAAAACACGAAATATTGCCCTGCGAGAACATCTTTCATTTACTAATATAAAACATCTCAATCTCATTAAAATCCAGTGCCATAACTAGTCACGGTGCATGTTCACACAATACAGCAGTGCACATGAAGAGTGCCAGCAGGAGTGCTGCCAGATGAGTGTGTCTGAATCTGTCATTTGATGATTAGAGAATTTTACTGTCAATATGTGCAGCTGGGGATTGTGTGTGCAAGCTGATTGAGCTGAAGGCACACAGTCATTTTTTGGCTGGATTTAAGGAACGCTCTGTGTCAGCTGTTGATATTAGCTTTGCTGTTTAATAGACAAGCCGCAGGCAAAAGATGAGAAATGTTTCCGCTCCTGCTTTCGCACATTTAACATGATTATCAATGTCAACTTTTCAAATATTCATATACTGTATAGCCATAGATGTTTAAGTCAGTTTTTCAGTATACAGGATAGAAGGGATGGATCAGAGCCAGATTTCTCAGTTGCTAGTGTCACCACAGTGATCTGAACGCTGATGTCAGGGACCCAGGAGGGTTTGAATTGTGATCTGAACTGGAGTCAAAGTAATTCAGAGTAGAAACGGACATAATTCATTCTAAAAATCTGAACACATAAACCGATTTCATTAAACATTACCAGCGCTTTTAAGATATATTAACAGAAATGGCATTCAATAGAGTACAGTAAGCTTCTTCTCTCATTTTCCTGAATTATGTTGTGTAGAGAATTGAGGTTGTAAACTGATTCTATCCACTATTTTGCAATGGATAAGGAAGCTATTTTCTGTGTCAGACTTAGCTGCTTTAGGTAAATAATTAGAAGAATGATAGGCTTAGTGCAGTAAACAGTAAAACTATTTGAGCTACAAATCAGTGTGTTCAAGATTATGATATTAAAGTAATATATGATAACAAATAGGGCCTACCAGTTTGCAATATCAAGTTACATAACTGAATGTCTTTGTACAGCTAAAAATAACTGGAAGCTGGAAGTCTAAATAGTGATACACCACAATTATTTTAAACTTTTGAATTATATAATTATGTTTCTATTCCAATTTGTTGTTAAAATATAAACTTTTAAACAGTATAGCTGTAATAAAAACCTGTTTTCATGACAGATTTAGGCTACATTAACACCAGGTTAAGTAAAAGTATAATGAAAATATGTAATATTTAGCAAAATACTCCTCTCTACAGTGTTTTTTAGAGCTAACGAAGGACTTTATGGACATTGTATGGATTTCCTGAGGTCAATGTGATCTGATTGTCATTGATGTTTTTCTGTGGATGAAGCACTGATTGAGCGATTACATGAGACATGATACATTTTAGCAAGTTATACCATTTCTTTAGACACCTTCTGAAGTTCAGTCATGTTTATTTTGTGCTTAGCAGAGGGAAAGAGATCGGTTTACTTGCTTTCCGCTCTGCCGCCTGAACTGACGCGCTATACAGCGATCCGTCATGCCACATTAAAGAGCGGCAAAACGGCATTTATTGTCTGAATTTCGTTATAAAACTGACCAAATTTAAATGCTCAGTCTTTATTTCATAGTAAAACAACATAGCACCAAGCTTATTGTGATTACTGGATGGTAGGCGCGCTACAAATGTTTAGTGAAGTTTTGTTCATACATAAACTGAATAGCAAAGACGAAAAGATCTTGGTTAATTGAAATGAAGATTGATTGAAAATGATATAATTCACCCCAGCACTTTTTAAGTATTGTAACCTGTATGTTTTATACTGTATATCCCAGCAGATGAAAGGGGTTTGTTTCAATCGTATAGCTAGTTTGCTATGCAAGTAATGCAGCACAACCGCCAAGTTTGTGGAGAACATGAAAAGCTGTGGTGACCTGAAAGTCTATTTATCTTTTGTTATGTTGTTTATACTTTTGTAGGTCACAAGTCTACTTACCTTTTGCATTTCAAATTTCCTTGATTTTTATAGAAATTAAAAAGTTGCTGTTACAGTTAAAATTGTATTATTTTATAATTCTTAGTACTTTTATTTTGAAGAAATATATTGTATTGCATAAAGAAAATTAGCCCTGTTTTACAAATCTTTTTTGCAAGTGGTATTGTTTTCATTGTAATTAATCATATTTAACTTACAAATTCTTATTGCCATATCTGGACATTTTACTTTTTAGGTTATTTTTATATACAGGTTGTATTCTCAGTTTGGCTCTCATAACTGAAATACAGTCACCATAAATTGAAGGAAATACACCAAATTCTGTCACGATGTATAAATACTTTTAAAAAAATTTGCATTATAGTAATGAAATTTGTGCATAAATGTGCTTAATTGTCATTAAAATAATGTCACAATGCAAAAATGGCTTTGTTTTTATGTATACAGAAGATATTTTCAACATTTTCTTTTGACTTGCTGTGACATATGACACGGACTTGTTTTTGACAGGTTTTCCTAGATTCACCCTGACAGATAGACTTGAGGGGTCTTGTAAGGACAGACGGATATGAGCAGAGAGAGAGAAAATCGAGGGAATAACACATGTAGGAGGAAGAAAGGGACGTACAGAGAGAGAGTGATCCGTGCTTCCCTGCGGCTGAGTGTCTGTCAAAGAGCATCTGTCAGTGTTAGTGGGTCACTCGTTTCCTTGTTTTCTCTCTTCTCTTTCCTCTTTTATTTCTGTTCTAGATGGAGACCGCTTTCATTGCTGTCCTTTCTGTCTTTCTCTACCTAATTTAACAAATGATCCAATTATAATAAAACATGTGGAGCAAACTCATTAGTGAGAATTAGCACTGGGTGATTTGGAACAAAAGAGAGAGAGAATGAGAGAGTGATATAATGAAAAGCAGAGGAGAGTGGCATAAATGAAATAGAGTAACAGAGAGGTGTGAGTGAAAAGTGGAGGAACAGAGTGCAAGTAAAATCCCATTCATTTTCATCATACAGAAATTGATTTTAACAATAAGGTGTTTCCTCAACTTCAGTGACTTACATTTTTTAAAAACTTTTTTATAGGTTTAAAAACAAAGGGAGGCCACAAAAAATGTTTTCTTAATTTACTTTAGCTGCTTTTCAATTGACTTTATGTACAGATTTAAAATGAATTTTAAAAATAGACTGAACATACAATTTAATCAAATATTTGTTTTATTTTACATACATTTTTACATACATTTTACCCTAATTTTGACTGTCAAAATGTCATTTGAGCTGATTTTTTTTTTTTGGACATTTCCAGTCAAGCAGTAATATTGCCAGGTTCTGCAAAAAGTGAAAATTGTTCAAATAAGGTCATTTGAATATTATTTTTTTATATTAATTTAATTATTTAAATTTAGTAATGCAAGTATTTAATGTGTATTTGTGATATATAAATTGCTAGCCTTGATGAGACAAAGGATTTTGTCATTTTATTTTAAAACTTAAATGAAATTGTCTTTTCCACCACAGAGTGAATGAAGATTTTAGGCCGTGAAAATGACAGTGGAATTTTTGATCTTTGACATTTGAAAAATGATGGTTCAGATGATTTTCAGATGATGCATTGTTAGTAGGTAAATGCTAATATATGCTGTTGAAGAAGACAAATCAGTGTGATTTCAACATTTTATTGGAGAACTGAAAGGGTGTAGCTGTGGATTCGAAACATTCCTCGTTCCTTTTTTGGCAGTTTTGGGTTTCTCTGGTTTATTTTTCAAACTTATTTCATCCAGAAAATGTCAACAAATAGAACCCGTTGCTTACAAAAGCAGTCGGAGGGTGACAGGAGAGAACCGTGTGTATGTTCTTGTTTTTCAGGACTCTTGCGTTTCAGCTGTCAGCCGCATGGGCCGCAGTGGGGTCATATGGTGTGACGTCACTCAGAACACACTCTCTTGACACGGCCACACAAAAAACACTATGCTAAAAATGACTCTTTAGAATCTCTGCATGCTATAGTAGTATTGTGGTGATGAGGAAGCACTTTTTTTCATAAAATGTAAAAAATCTACTCTTGCGACAAAGAAGAGTGCTTAGAAATGTGCACTTGTAGTGCACTACAAATCATCAGCTGTGCTTACTGATAATATAATATTAACAATATAAAAGGCCACTTGAGTGTACTTAAAGAGATACTTTCATGGCTATTTCTTAACACAATTAAGTATGCTTTTAAAAAGTGCACTTTGTAATAATGTCACACTAAACTTTTAAAGTACATTATAAATCATGATTTTTTTCATCTTTAGTCATGCTTTAAAAAGTATACTTATGTTGATGTGCTGACTTACTAAAGTGCATGTAAAGTATTGATTTTAAATGTACTGTTGTTTGATATTACAATACTGTTAGTATATTTTAAATGTACTAAATTGCAACTTCATCAAAAATGTATAACTACAAATACAGTCAAACCAAAATTTATTCAGACACCTTCAACATTTCTCACATTATCACAGTTTATTCGCTAAATGGTAATAATATATGACAAGAACTCAGAGTTAAACTGTGTCAGAACAAATTCATCTTGATAATCACAAATGAATTACAGTCAAACCAAAATTTATTCAGACACCTTCAACATTTCTCACATTATCACAGTTTATTTGCTATAGTTGAGAAAATGGTAATAAAATATGACAAGAGCTCAAGAGATAAACTCTGTCAGAACAGATTCATCTTGATAATGTCAGATAACTTTGACAGAAAGGTATGGTCCAAAACATGGTCAGGTCAAAATGTCAAATCAAATTTTTGGTCCCAAATTTTTATCAATTTTACTGGTAGTCCACAGTATGAAGAATTTTTGGGTATAATATGTCACAGTTTACTTTATTTTGCTATCCTCACTTACATAAATGAACTATAGTGTCCTGCACCCACT
>JAFVLL020000147.1:17144-56456 GCA_021397915.2 Tor tambroides
TGAGTAGTACTGTACCTTAAAAAGGGTATTTCTCTTACCCTAGAAATTAAGATTTCTTTGAATTCATAAATAATCAATACTGAGCGTTCACTAGACAACCTGATCAACTGATTGTACTGTAAATTCTGCTTTATCAAGCTAATTCTATTAACTTATCCAAATATTATAATTAATTATAAAGAGTTATGATAAATTATTAATATTCCCCCTTGAGCTAAGATTACTACACATTACATTAAGTTCACACTGATTTTTATTTTTATTTTTTTTTTTTTTTAGAAATATATAACTTCTGTAATACTATTCTTTTTGAAAGTATGCTAAAGTGTTCTTTTTCACAAGGGGAGTTTCTCTTTATTCTGCTTTCACTCATTTTGATTTGATTTTTTCCTCCAGCAAAACAGCTGAATCCACTGGGATTGCTTTCAGAAATTCAAAATGAAAGATTTAAGATCAGAACAATGAGATATGTTTCTGAATATTTTAAGCAAACACAGCCCAGGCCCTTTGTTGTTTGGTCCAAACCGGTTCAAATTCGATTCCACCACCCCCTCTTCGAACATTTGCATCAGACTCCTTTTCTGGTTTGTTTTGTTGTTAGCTGTGCATTATTTATAATGGGTTGAAACTAAAAACCTCTGAAATTTTCTGTGTATTTTTTATTTTTTTCTTGGAGAGGTAAGGTAATCCATTCCTAATAGTCACTGGAATGTTTAATCCTTCAAACGTGGCCTCAGACTACCACACACACACACACACACACACACACACACACTTACACTCACACAGAGACTTTATCCACCTCATGTTTTCTGCATGATCTTTTATCCGAGCTGTTAGAACCTGGTCTTCCAGAACACTCTATTCCTAAACAGAGACTCTTTGCATTGTTCTAATCTTCTGAACTCATAGTTCCAACTGAACATCACAGAAAGATTGGTCATTTGCAAAGCCAACAAAACAACAAACAAAACCCCAACTGTGAAACCTGTGGAAAACATACGTCCCGTACGACTCCATAAGCCAGCGGGGGTCAGAGGGGCCTTATGTAAACCCTGACCTTGTGTTCTTCTACAAAATATGGATAAACACTCATTTGCTTGGTTTGTTAACGTACCGCTTCCTCTCTGGATTCATGGGGCCACATTTCTACTGAACCTCAGCCAAGAATGACTCGCCGAGGAGGGCTCACACACACACACACACACACACACACACACACAGATCAGCGTCAAATATTGAACCAGTGTCCTTAGACTCCAGACATACTGTGCAGACATTAAACTACCTTTGAACCATGAATAAACATGCAGTGTGTTTGTTTGAGCTTGACATCGATTGTAGCCGGCCAGTGCTCTAAATACAGAGATGATGGACTTTCATCTGTCTCTTTGCAGAATTATCTGGGTGAACAAAGAACGTGCGTTTGGGTGCATGCATGTGTCAAATACTGTTTGTGTTCAGGGTGGGTGATATGGCAAAAATATATTGCAGTTTCTTCAGGAAAGATCATTCACAATCCTATCACAATATTAGTTTTTAAGACTATTTTGAAAGTTACTGAGCAGTAAAACTAAAGTTCTCAAGCTTATTGAAGACAAATAGACAAAGGAAAAAATAGCAAGCATAGGCTAAAACAAATGCTACAGAAAAAAGATACAAATGGAGTAAGCAGTGCTTTAGGTAAGAAATACGGAAATAAAATAGATGTACAATACTGTATGAATGAAATACAAATTCATTTTATTAAAGCTACAAAAATATTAAGTCAAAAGCTGAGTTTCACTTTGTCTTGTTGTTTGATTAACATTACACTGACAGCAGCGAGTTTATTAGGCTGCTGTCACTTTAAGACCAAATAAATAATATTGAATATACTGACACGCATCCTATTTTCTCCCTGTTGTTTACGTTTACCTAAGACTTAACCAAATGTATTTACGTAAATACTCACCAAGGTGGGCATTTTGACATATTTTGTGTGTATTTGACCGTTTTGGCGCGCACCCAAATCTGAAATATAACGTTACTTTGTCATTAGCTGATTTGGTTTTCTTTCGCGGCTTTTAACAGCTTATTTTAATATCAACCACGTCGCATTCTTTACTTTGTCATTCATCCGTGTTTCTTGATCCCTCTAACGCATTAACAACTTTTAAAAGTCCTACCAGCTAAAAGATGTGTGGATATATTTACATACGGACACAAACAAGACACGTCACCGTCTCTGCGATACGTTAGAAAAGTAACTTAGATAGTGGACGTCGTCTTCAAGATCGATAGGCCTACAAAATCGTCGGATTAGTGAGTGTTTTTCCACATTCATCACATGAGAAAACTTCGTTCACATAAATGAATCTCAAAACTGTTTATTTTGTCAATTATCTAATTAGTGGTGCTGACTTAGGCTTTCTGTTGTCATGCTTATGGTTAGGGATTTGCATAGTTTGTGTAACTTGTTGAAAAGAAGTGTGTTGTTGCTTTTCTAACGGCTTAAACAGGCAAAAAATCCCACAAACTGAGCCGTTGAGACTTGAGGCCAAAAGAAAAAACCCACCTAGCAACCATATAGCAATGAGCTAAAAATACTCGACCTAGCAACAGAATAGCAACCATAAATATGTATATACAGTACATATCTATGATAGCAACGTTCCAACTGCCCAAACACTATCATGGCATTGAGTCTAGCAAATGGAAAATCAGGTTAATGTACTTCTTCATTTATTGATCACATCTTTTTCTCTTTCTTTCTCCAGCATGGGTTGGTGCTCTCGCGATGGGGATGATATTCTTCTGCTCTCCGGTGGTCAGTATGTTCACAGATCACTTTGGATGCCGGAAGACGGCCGTCTGCGGAGCATTTGTGGCCTTCCTCGGTCTTCTCACCAGTTCCTTCGCAACGTAAATGCCTTCTTTTTTCTTAGCTTTTCTTTTTTAACCACATGTACATTGTTTGTGTGTGTGCATGTGTGTTACTTTAGCATTTTCACAGTTTATTCATACATTATACGCAAAAATTATATATAAAAAACTTCTATAAATTTATACATATATATATGTGTGTGTGTGTGTGTGTGTGTGTCTATACATATGCACCAAAAAAATCTTTTTTTTTTCTTTTCAAACAGAGAACATACTGCCCTTGACTAAAGATTTTTCTGGTCGACTAGTAGTCGTTCATTTTAAGCAATTAGTCGACTAATCGCATGTTTATTAATAAACCATATAAATCATAATAATGAGCCTTTAATTGCCTACATAGCTTAATAAGCGCTCAAGTGCACGCAAAAAAGCTTGCCACCCTAACAGCAGATATAATAGCAAAGAGACTGCATTAACATTTTAATAATTTATTGATAAACTAGTGCTTTCTTTGTTTTCGGCTTAAGAGATGACGTTGGCAACGCTGACTCGTCATCTCCGCAGTAGTGATGCGGCTGTATACATGTTTCATACGGATTACATGATCTGAGAATATTTTTTTTCTTTTGAATTGGTTCATTTGAAAGTAGACATTTCACTCTCTATAGATATATTTTTCATTTCTGTAAGGCAAGTATAGGCTACATGGAGTTTTGGAATTTCGTGCTCAAGTTCACAGAGACCGAGATGACAAAGCGCATCCTGTTTGCTTTAATTATTTTACAAAAGCGCAATGTTTCGTTGTTATTGTGAGTGCACACAAATAAGTATAGAGTCTTTACAGATTTGAAATGTAAAGATGTATTACTCTTATCTGTATGACCAAAAATGACGGAGTATTTTAAGAGCAAGTAACTTTTTCTAAGTTAACATTAGACTGAGCGGCCATGTAAAGTTGCTACTACAAACATCTTTCAGATGAAAAGCCATATTTGAGGTTGATGAATGATAGGTGAGCGTTTGGATGTCCTGCCCGATATACACATAGACCAGCTGTTAACGATCTGTCCGTCACAGACTGCGTGACTTCGCCATTTCCTGTGGAATTTTTTTTCTGCGATTAATAAAATTTTGGTCGACCAAGCCTCTTCATGGTCGAATAACGGTTAGTCAACTATTAGGGGGCATATGACATAGATGTACATATGTAGATGGTATACAGAGCATAAAGGAAAGGCAGACAAACGTGTACGTGCAGCACCAAAAAATCTAATTTTGCAGGGTTGGATATCAGTGCAAAAACGTCTAATAATATTCTTTGCTAACAAATATATTTGCAACATACAACTTTATTTATAGTCAACACTCTTGTGCATCTTTCCAAAAACAATATTATTCTGTAAAATATTTATTTTTATTTATTTATTTTATTTATTTTTATATAATTTTTGTCTTGCATATTTTTCACAAAATGTTTTGTTCTGTAAAATGTGTATTATTATATGATTTTTCTGTAAAATATTTTATATTTATTGTTTTATGTAAAATATTTTATATTTATTATTGAATTTAAAATATTTTATATTTCATTATTATATGAACTGTTGAACTAAACTGACAAATATACTATATACAGCCTAAACAGAAGAGAATTAAATCACTGTTTTTTTCCCAAACATTTTTCTGTAATATATTTTTTCAAAAAAACATTTTTTTTTCTGTGAAATATTTATTATTATATGATTTGTTTTATATTTATTTTTGTATGGTTTTTTTGTCATGCACATTTTTCCAAAAACAATAATTTAATGTAATATGTTTGCTATTTTGATTCATTCTATACATTTTGAACAGAACTGACAAATAAGTATATATACAGAACAAAATGAAATCTAGGTCATTTGACACAGAAATGACATAATTTCCTGAAAATGACCCATGCGTTGGGATCTTACGTTTACTTTAATTCTTTCAACCTATCCATTTATTTTACCCAGAATGCTCATCCAGCGCTGTCACTCTACTGTATGGACTAGACAAAGAAGTCAGTGATTCTTTGATATATTCTTTACAGCTTCTGTCCTTGAACTACTCTATAATGAAGGTGTTTCTAAACTTAAAGGGGACATAACACACACAGCTTCACCCAATCTCATGTTGATCTTGAGTACCTATAGAGTAGTACAGCATTGTTTATAGCTTCGAAGAGTCTTTAGTTTTATCATATTTATGAAAGAAAGATACAGCTTTCTGATTCTATCCGAAAAACAGCCGAGCTCCTGGAGGCGTGCCATGGGCGGAGCTAAAGAGTGACGAGCACTTGTGCCGATTGCCAACAAAACACAGACATTTGGTGCCCTTTGGGGAAGTCGTGGCCTAATGGTTAGAGAGTCGGACTCGTAATCCAAAGGTTGCGAGTTCGAGTCTCAGGTCCGGCAGGAATTGTAGGTGGGGGGAGTGAATGTAAAGCGCTCTCTCTCTACCCTCAATACCACGATTTAGATGCCCTTGAGCAAGGCACCGAACCCCCAACTGCTCCCCGGGCGCCGCAGCATAAATGGCTGCTCACTGCTCTGGGTCTGTGTTCACTGCTGTGTGTGTGCACTTTGGATGGGTTAAATGCAGAGCACGAATTCCGAGTATGGGTCACCATACTTGGCCGTATGTCACTTTCACTTTCACTTACCATTTGCAGTTCCGAATCATGACCAGGATCTTTTTTTGCTGCTATCTTTCAGTATCAAACAATGTGCAAATCCAGCGGAAAAACCCGGAAAAACTAACTGCATCCACTGTTTATGTAACGCTGGGTTCTTTGGGAAGCTGAACAAGATTATTTTTCCCTTACAACCAAAAACACACTTCTTTGGAGAGATTCTTCTCGAGCTTGTCCCGTTCAGTGCTGCTGAATGAAGCGCGTTGATGGGCGCACTCTTGCTCTCGCTCTGGTCGCTATTCTTCCGGGAGAAATGTCCGCACAAGGAGTTCCACCCTTCATTACGTTACGAAGAGCCAAGCTCGAAAAAAACTCTCCGAAACTTGAACAAAACCGGAAGGAGTATATTTGACACAGAAATACTCATTCATATCATTTTTTGAAACTTTGGCCATGTCTAGCATGAGAATCCAACTCTTAAACCATGTGAATAACTCAACATGCATGAAATAGCATTAGACCCCCCACCTTTAATTTAAGTTTAGTTAATTTGTACATGACGTACACAGCTGCAACACATACAGTGCAGTCTTTGTAGTCTATATATTTGTGTGTTTATAGTGTGTATCTGTTCCCTTTACTTCGAAGTGTGTTTGTTATCTGCTGGCATGCATATAGCCATGTTAGAGATGTGTAAACAGCCACTTGCCTCAGATGTACAGTACATGCATCACAGTGTACTGAACATTTTCAGAAAATACATATTTTTAAGATGGTCATATTATACATTTTTAAAAATAATTTTTATTGATTTTCAGAACTGTTGAACTTACTTAGATACACCATACATATATATGCAGAACAATTTTTTTCCCCCACAACAGTATTTTTTCTGTAAAATAATAATTACTGTATTATGTTTTTCTTGTGCATTTTTCCAAAAACAATATTTTTCTGTGAAATATTTATGATGTGAGTTTTTTTCTTGTGCATTCATCCAAAAACAATATTTTTCTTTAAACCATTTAGCAGTATGTGTTTTTTTTATCCTCCATATGTTTGTACTTTTGTCTTTTCGGACAAAAATGTTTCAGAGTGTGCGGCACATTTCTATGTTTCTCTTTTACATGAGTAAGATAATGGGTCAATAATGTCTCCTGTCACTCATTTTGTGCATTCTTGTCTTTTGAGGTTGGGTTTTATAGAGATGTTGTGGTCGAAGTGATGGAGGCAATCAAATTGCTCAGCCTCCTTAAGTGTGGTTATATAAAAGGTTACTGAAACACGCTGACAGTCTTTTAAGCAAAGGGAAAAACACAAACACACATAGCAGGACATGTACGACAGAACATTTATGTAATCTTTGTTTTCTTTCTCTTCCTTTCCTTCATTCTTTTCTTTTTCATTGTTTTCTCACAGTGCCTTCTTTCTGAGATCCTTGTGCAGTTGGACAGAGTGCTGGTTTTATTCCAAGCTGAAAAAGCTCTTGCTGTTGTTTAAAAAAGGTTGGGAAAAAAACGGTCAGCTTGGTCCTGCTGCGTTTAGAGCCTGAAACACTCAACAAACACAAATGCTAACTAGTGCATGCAAACACACACACACACACACACACACACACACAAACAAACTATTTCCCTCCCTTCCTCAGGCTTTGAACACAAGTGTCTCCTGCAGGGTTGAGTTTCTCTCTTCCCATCTCACAATCCATCATTTACACTAACGGCTGTTTGGTCGTTAACCAAATAATGTGTCCTGCTGGCCGTGTGTTGCACATTCTCTGGCTTCAGGAGTCACAGGTCATTTAGAAGTGAAATGCTTCAGTTTAATAAGGAGAGAAAAACATGAGAAATCAATACTTCTGCTGTCAAAGTGCTCATATCAATCCTGCACCTTGTATGACTTTAATTCTAGGTAGTGTGCAACCATCTTGCAGAAGTTGCTTATGGACACTTGAGAAAAACCTTACTTTCAAAAAGAGTGCTTTTTACGGAAAAGCTTGAATGTAATTTTTTTCAGACACTTAAATGCATGTTAATAGCAATTAAATAAAAAATGTATTTTAGTGTAGTTTAAATTTAAATGAAATATAATGCAAGGTAACTCATGAAATATAATATATATGACTAACTTAAGTAGGACTAATTTTAAGTACATTTAAATGGCCTATTTTGTATTAATGTTATATCATCTGGACATACGTAAAAAAACAAAAATAGAACTAAAATAACTAAAACCTAATAAAAACTATATAGACATATTTTAAAGAAAAAACACAAACTAATTAAAATGTCAAAAATAACAATAAACTTAAAACTAAAAACTAAAACTTAAAAAATGAAAACTATATAGACATATTTTAAAAAATAACAGTAATAAAAATGACAAAACAGTATAAAAACTAGTGCTGTTAAAAGATTAATCGCGATTAATTGCACCCAAAATAAAATGTTTTTGTTTACTGAGTATATTTATTATGTATATATAAATACACACACGTGCATGTATACATTGTACACATTTTCAAAATATATACTGTATGTGTGTGTATTTATATATACACAATAAATATACACAGTACACACATATTATGGAAATAAAAACTTTTATTTTGGATGTGATTAATCGCGATTATTCATTTGACAGTGCTAATAAAAACTGTTATATGTATTAAAAAAAACTAATAAAAATGTCAAAAATGCACAACAAAATGAACAAACTAACTACGATTAGAAGGAAAACTAATAATGTTAAAATAAAATAAATGTAAAATATTAACAAAAGCTATAATAGTATTAAAACAGTAATATAATAATATATTAGCTTTATTATAGTATAATAATAATAATAATATTGTTATAATAGATAAGTATAATAGTATGATACTAAAATTGCACATTCAATACAATTAAGTGTACTTCTCTTTCAAAAAGTGCCGTAAAGCTATTTATAGCTTCTTTGCATTAAACAGGGATTGAAGAAATTGCTTCAGTAAACAGTAAAAAAGGTATAAAGGTGATAGTTTTAACCCTATGACCTTTCATCAGCATTGTTCTTTTATCACATTGACGTCCTGTCTTCTCTCCTCAGCACGCTGGGTCATCGATACTTCACATACGGGATACTGTTCGGCTGCGGATCTTCGTTTGCGTTCCAGCCATCGCTGGTGATCCTGGGCCATTATTTTCGACAGAGACTGGGTTTGGCCAACGGCGTGGTGACAGCAGGCAGCAGTCTGTTTTCAATGGGGCTCCCTGTGCTTCTCAAGAAAGTGGTGGGACCGCTGGGCCTTCCCAGAACCTTCCAGATCCTCAGCATCTTCATGCTGGTCCAGTCGCTGCTGGCCCTCACCTTCAAACAGCTCATGCCCAGTGGGATGTGCCCGATGCCAGGCATGGGAATGGACGGAGACCCCCAGTCCGGCCTGGAGTCGTCGAGCAGGTGGCAGAAGGGCCTAGCCAAAATCCGGAAGTACTTTAACGTACGAGTGTTCGGTGTGCTGACCTATCGGGTTTGGGCATTCGGCGTCGCCACAGCAGTGCTGGGATACTTCGTTCCGTATGTGCACCTGGTGAGTTGTGGTTTGAGACCATGTAGTGTCCCTTTTATGTTGTTATAGTATTTAATAATATTGTGAATTAGATTTTAGTTTTTATTTGAATTTTTGTTTGTTTTATTAAATTTATGTGCTTTTGTAATTTTTAGTAGCTTATGTTTTTCTGTAATATTTTTATATAGCTTTATTTATTTTAGTTTTAATTTGTTTTAGTTTAGCATTTCTTTAATGCTAAAATGTATTTATTAAATAGTATTTATTTATTTTATTTTAGTATTTCAGTTTTAGTACTTCAACTTCAACTTATTTTATTTTAGTTGTGTGCCAAGGCAATATTTCTAATTTTTGTTTTAGGTTTAAGTTTTTCATCTAATATTTATTTAATTTTATTTGGTTTAATTTTATTTAGTTTATTTAATAATTGAATACTTTATTTAATAGTTTTAGTTAACAACAACCGTGGAAAATAGCAGAGTATGTGCTCCCTTCCAAGTCAAAACTGAAATGTAAACAGGAACATTATGTTCAAAAATCATTTTAACAACCATTTTAATAGCAAATATCCAAACATTCTAAAGTCAAGATACATTTACATGAGGAGCAACATTACTTAAGGTATTATGAAAAATTCAAAAAGGTATTAAAAAAGTTTACACCTAAATCAAGAAAAAAAAACTTAATTCAAAGGGAAAGTTTTATTTTTCTCATTCTATTGGTATATATTTGATATATTAAGCATATAGTCACTTTATATATATATATATATATATATATATATATATCATATAACAAAAAAATACCTGTTTACCTGTTTCTTTTTTTTAATTTTATTAATATGCATGTTTATATATCCCTGCTTAAGTGGTGGGCATTAAAATCAACATGGCAAAAAATGTGGAGGCATATTTATCATTTCTGAATGCTAATTTAAATGAACTGCATGTTACTGAGGTTGAATTTAATTATAAATTACCCTCACAAATCTAACATTCACTGTGTAAGAAATTGAAATCAAATGACTTCAGTGATTCAGTAGCAACAAATGATGAATATTTAGCCTCAGAAACGTGGCCCGGCAGGTGGAAAAGCAGTTCTCACTCTCACTTTTATTTTTTATGCCAGATTTTGAGCATAATTAATACCTCGCTTTCTGCACATTTGGCACGAAGCCCTGGTGTGCTGTAAGCAGAGTTCCACCAGTATCTTGTGCACACCAGGCCTATAGATTCCACAGATTTACATGCTGGAATTTTCAGAATAATACAAGTGCAGTTGACTGAAGCGATGAATGATGTTATGCTAATTAAATTAGTACAGTCCAATAAAGAAAATCTTCTCAATCCATATAATGGTTCAGATTCAGATGCATCACTGATTGATGATTTGTAAGTCTGTCATTTTGCAAAACTTCCACTGTGACCCAAATTCTTTTTCCAAACATGTAATTACATTTAAGGTCATGATTTGAGATCATACTGACCTCAAGATACTCATTCTGTATTATGCCTGAATTTATTTGTCTTGACACTCCTGTCCTTTCTTTCACCCTAAAAACTTGACAGGACATTTTTAAACTAGAGTCATCAAACTGAGTAGAGTCAACTAATATCAGACCGTAGAATGAAAATGATGCAGACAAATGCTGTCAAGCTCTAAAAATTACAGTAAAAGTAGTCGATTGTTGAGAGTCGCAGTTGTCAAATGAGATTGGTGGACAAGGTTTTCATTGAAACCAACTCAACAGGGTCCATCACCATTAAAGGAGTAGTTACATAAAAATGAAAAGTTAAAAATTTTTCTCATCTTCAGGCTATTCAAGATGTAGATGAGTTTGTTTCTTCATCAGATTTGGAGAAGTGTAGCATTACATCACTTGCTTACCAAACTTCAAACTGTCACTTCCTGAATCAGGAGAGATATGCATAGATCAAGCGAAAACAGTTCTAAACAAATATGTGGGTGGATTTTGATGTGAGAGACACCAGGAGATGCCTGTTTCACTGGAGGAAATGTTGTTATGGATTATGGACTCATATTTTGGCCAGAAGCAACGGTTTAATGTAAAAATGCCTTACAAACACCAAGATTATTGCATCACGAGACATGCTGCATTTCTCCAAATCTGTTCCCATGAAGAAACAAAAAATTTTAAACAAAAACAAATTTTAATTTTGGGGTGAACTATTCTTTTAAACTTAAAGTAATTTTGATCTGGTTAGTTATCATGACATTTGGAATATTTCAAATATTTCAATATTTAAAATGTACATCGAATATATATATATATATATATATATATATACACACACACAGTGCCTTGCAGAAGTATTCAAACCCCTTCATTTTTTTCACGTTTTGTTATGTTGCAGCTTTATGTTAAACTGCATTAAATTACTTTTTTTTCCACATCAATCTACACTCCGTACACCATAATGGCAAAGCAAAAACAGAACTGTCACAACTTTGTACATTTCTAAAAAAATAAAAAATCTGAAATAAGTATGTTGCATAAGTATTCAAACCCTTAACTCAGTACTTAGCTGAAGCACCTTTATAGCCTCAAGTCTTTTTTTTTTTGATGCGACAGGCTTTGCTCATCAGCATTTGGCAATTATCTGCTATTCTTCACCTCACCTGTTCACCTCTCAAGCTCTGTCGGGTTGGATGGGGGCAGATGCACATATTCATGTTTCTCCAGAAATATTTGATTGGGTTCAAGGCCAGGCTGTGGCTGGGCCACTCAAAGACATTCACAGAGTTGTCTATAAGCCACTCTTGCTGTGTGTTTAGGGTCATTGTCCTGTTGGAAGGTGAGTCTTCTGCCCAGCCTGAGGTTCCGAATGCTCTGGACTGGGTTTTCATTAAGGCTATCTCAATATTTTGGTGCATTGAGCTTCTCTTCTACTCGGACGAGTCCCTCAGTCCCTGCTGCTGAAAAACAGCCCCACAGCATGAGGCTGCTTCCAGCACACTTTACTTTTGGGATGGTACTCTTCAGGTGATGAGCAGAGCTGGTTCCCTTCAAACATGATGCTTGGAATTGAGGTTCATCAAACCAGAGAATCTTGTTTCTCAGAGTCTGAGGGTCCTTTAGGTGCTTTTTTGCAAATTCCAAGTGTGTTTTTGTGTGTCTTCACTGAGGAGAAGATTGAGTCTGGCCACACTGACATAAAGCCCAGATTGGTGGAGTGTTGCAGTGATGTTTGTCCTTCTGTAGGTTTCTCCTGTCTCCACATATGATCATGGAGCTCAACTAGAGTGACCATCAGCTTCTTGGTCACCAGTCTAGACAAGGCCCTTCTCCATCAGTTGCTCAGTTTGGCCAGGAGGCCAGCTCTAGGAAGAGTCCTGGTTGTTTCAAACGTCTTCCATTATGGATAATGAAGGCTACATGATTCTGTGAACCTTCAATGCAGCAGAATTTTTTCTGAACACTTCCCCAGATGTGGGAACCAAACCTGTTTCTGAGCTCTGCAGGCAGTTCTTTTGACCTCAGGGCTTGGTTTTTGCTCTGATATGCATTTTCAGCTGTTAGACCCATTATTAAGATGTGTGTGCCGTTCCAGATCATACTCATTCAATTGAATTTGCCACAGGTTAACTTCACTCAAAGTGTAGTAACATTTACAAGCAATATGAATACTCCTGAGCTAAATTTCAACTGTCCCAGATAAGGGTTTGAATACTTATGCAATGGAATCAGTTAA
The DNA here is from genome assembly GCA_021397915.2 of Tor tambroides. NCBI lineage: Eukaryota > Metazoa > Chordata > Actinopteri > Cypriniformes > Cyprinidae > Tor > Tor tambroides. Next base: position 29,926 of record JAFVLL020000147.1, read on the forward strand.
GTTTTTTTATGCATAATAAATTTGCAAAGATGTTAAAAACCTGTTATTTGCTTTGTCATTATGGTGTGTGGAGTGTAGATTGTTGTGGGGAAAAAAGTAAGTTAAAGCGGTTTAACATAAGGCTGCAACATAACAAAACATAAAAAAAATGAAGGAGTTTGAATACTTCTGCAAGGCACTGTGTATATATATAAATTAAAACTGAAAATATAAAAATAAAAGCTAATTTGAAATATTAATAAATACTATCATAGTATATAACCTAAATAATACTAGATTAACCCTGTTTTTTAGAAAAAATATTCTACCTCACATCATATTTTGTGTTCGTGCCATATTGGTTTAACTGATGTCAATTTTTATTTTTGTGTGAACTAAGTCTTCAGGTTTAGCACATAATTTATGAAACATGAAAGTTGCAGTAGCTCTGCTTCTTGGAAGAGATTTGCTTTTCTAGTTAACATTTAAAAAAAAATACCAAATCTTTATCAGTGCAGTCAATAAATCATAAAAAGTTAGTGTTTTGGCATGCTAATGCAATTCAGTAATGCAAAAAAATCCATTTAATTTCTGAACTGAATGTTAAACAGGATTTTGACATTTGCTGTTTAGTGGAGGCTGTTATTTACAAGCCGACAACCAATTTATGAAGACAAAGTGAACAAAACGCCTTCAATTTACAGTCAGTCAAACCAGTGAGCATTTAACATTAAGAAAACAGAGGAGGCTAAATCAGCGAAGCGTCTGTCCCATGCATAAATAATGTTTTAGGGTTCGACGAACTGAAATATTTACTGCACTCTGCATGACAGAAATCCTATGTGATGAGTCCACACGTGTTGATGATGAATTATTAACTCAGCATGTGTCATCTCAGGTCAGACTCTGGGAATTTCTGTCCTTGTTTCACCTTTCCTTCTCACTCATTCTCTGTTGTCATAGTGATGGACATACTTTTACTTGGATACCTGAATTACCGTAATGGTACTTCTCTCTCGTTCTGAGAATTAAGCTGAGAATTAGTTTCCAGCCGCTGAACCAAGTGCATAAATGGAGTTTGGGTCACAGTGATAAACAGGCCATAAAATGTGATGATATAAGAGGATGCACTGTTTGCTGAAAGAAAAGCTTGACGCAGATGGTTCCATCATGTGTGCTTTTCTTTCCTGGTAAAACACAGTAATTCAAAACCCTTAATTGTTCAGTGCGTGTATAATTGCTTCAGTGCGGTTAATGGAGATGTGCTAAAATGAACAGCGTTTAAAAGTTTGGAGTCAGTTGTTTTTTTTTCATTAAAGAAATGCTTTAAATACTTTTTTTTTTTTTCAGCAAGGATGCATTAAATTGATCAAAACAGACAATATAAAGACTAGAGGTCTCTGCACACTGAGTCCGAAATTTTCGTCCGAAGTTTTCGCACGTTAAAAAATAAATACGACCTCACGTTGTGTCAATCACGTTTGCACACTGCCTCCGAAACTTTCGTCCGTCCAAAAAAAATCGGATCAGGTTCGATTTTCTGCGTTTTCGCATCCGTTGCATGCATTTTGATAGGAAAGGATGGGGAATACGAAAAAACGGAAAAACGCATGCGAAATTTCGAACTCAGTGTGCAATGGCCTTAATACTTCTAAAATACTTAATAATACTTTTAAGTATGTAAGTGAGTATAGTCAAGTCACCATTATTTGTATAGTGCTTTTTACAATGCAAATTGTCAAAGCAGCTTTACAGTACTTAAACGGGGAAATAGTGTGTCAAAATAGTCTGTCGTTCTCCTCTGGCCAGACAAATAGCAAAATAAAGTAAACTGTGACATATTATACCCAAAAATTCTTTATACAGTGGACTAACAGTAAAATTGATACAAATTTGGGACCAAAAATTTGATGTGACACTTTGACCTGACCATGTTATGTTACATACCTTTCTATCAAAGTTATTTGACATTATCGAGATGAATTTGTTCTGACACGGTTTAACTCTTGAGTTCTTGTCATATTTTATTACCATTTTCTAAACTATAAGTGAATAAACTGCGATAATGTGAGAAATGTTGAAGGTGTCTGAATACATTTTGGTTTGACTATATAATAGTACAAAAGACTTCTACTTCAAATAAGTAATGAAGTCTGTTCTTTTGAACTTTCTATTCAGCAAATAATACTGAGAAAATATGTCACGGATTTTCACATAAATATCAATCAGCAAAACTGTTTGTAACATTGATAATAATCAGCAATGTTTCTTGAGCAACAAATCATGTGACAGCTGAAAATTCAGCTTTGCATTATAGGAATAAATTACATTTTAAAAATATCTTCAAATAGAGAACAGCTGTTATTAATTATAATAATATTTCACAATACAGTTTTTACTGTATTTTGATCAAACAAATGCATCCTTGGTGAGACTTAAAAAAAAATGTAAAAATTCTATCCAGTCCCTTTTTAACAATATAAATGTATTTTATGTCATTTCTAAACAGCTTAATGTGTCCTTGCTGAAGAAAAGTATTATTTTCTTTAAAAAAAATCATACTGACCCCAAAATTTTGAATGGTAGTATATTTTGAAAATGGTTTTTCAAAGTTATAAATAGAGAATATTGGAGTGTTTTTCAAAAATATTGTTTCAGTCTTTAAAATCTCATGTTTAATACATCTATTTCTTTGTAATTATTTGTAAAATTTACAATCAATTTCAGAGTGAAAGTTGTTTCAAAATAAATCCTACACTGATTTTTTTTTTCATTACACTGGAAGTGTGTTTGTGTGCGCGTTTGTTGCAATTGTGTTTTGTTGATATATGTCAAATCATCGGTATGTGTTTGAAGCAAGTGTTTATTTGGTTAGGTGTGAGTTAGCCAACGTGTGTGTGTTTGGGATGTGCGTGTGTGTATTTTGTGGGTGATGGTATAAAGTTGATGAGAGAGACCTTTCCCCCCTCGCCTCAGTCTCACTCTTCCACCTACAGTCGTGTTTTTTCAGGCTTCGCACCAGAAGTAAACACTTAGCTCCGGCTTTTGTTGTGCGTGTATGCGTTTGGCTCTCGCTTCTCATGGTGAAATAGGAAAGCCCTTCCTTCACATTAAACCTAAATGTGAAATCTCAGGGCTTTTGATGTGCCCCTAAGATTTTCTCATTCAAGCAGTTTTCAAAAGACATCCAATCCACAGGCTTGTGATCTCTAGGGTCAGGAAATGCTTCTAAAGGATTTTTTTTATTTTTAACCCCATGTCCTCCCCTTCTTCCCTTCTTAGAAACAAGGGCGTCTATGAGCGGAAATATTCAACTTATAGCTGCTTTTCCTCTGTTCCCACCACAAAGCACCGTTAATGCCTTCATTGATAAGGCTGAAGAAAAAGGGCTTTGATGAAGACCAGAGGCTGACTGTGGCCTTCAAAGCCCACCGTTTAGTCTAGTGATGAATTTAGCCACAGGAATCACACTTAACTAGCACTTCGATGTCAACAAGGGGCTAATGTTTTTGTATTTATGCAAGATAATACTGAGTGGAGCTAGAAAACCACAATTTGTCAAGATTAACTTTGATAGATATGTATTTTGAGGTTGGTAAGATTTTTAATGTTTTTGGAAGAAGTCTCTATTACTTTAAATTTAAAATAATTGTTAAAATAAGTCGATGTTAATATATTTTAAAATGTAATTTATTCCTGTGATAGTAAAGGTGCATTTTCAACAGCCATTACCTCAGTCACCTTGTCACATCAAGTTTTTTTAGAGTTTTATTTTTATTTTTTCTACCCATGTAAAATCTACTCCATATCATCCATTTTTATGTCAAATACATCAATATAATCAATTCATTAACCCACGTTCTCAAACCTCTTACCAGTAATATTTCATTAAAAACATAATTAAACACATCAAAATATTTAATTAAAAACAGAAATTCATGTATTTATCATTTTTGGGGCATTTTTACCGTAACTGACCCCAAAACTTTGAATGGTGTTGTGGGTGGCTAGATGGATGGATGGAGTGATGGTTAATTTCTGGGATATTTTGAATGGTATTGAATGGTATTGTTGATGGATGAATGAATAGATTTGATGGGTGGATGGATGGATGGATGGACAGATGGTTGGATTGATAGATAATTTCTGGGACATTTTTATCATACTGACCCCAAAACTTGAATGGTATTGGGGATGGAATGGATAAATGGATGGACGGATGGATGGATGAATAGATAGATTTGATGGATGGATGCACATGAATGGATGGATAGATAAATTGGATGGATGGATGGACAGATGGATGGATTGATGGATAATTTCTGGGACATTTTTATCATACTGACCCCAAAACTTTTGAATGGTATTGTAGATGGATGGATGGACGGATGAATGGATGGATAGATTTAATGGATGGTGGAAGAATGGATGGATGGATGGATGGATGGATGAATGGACAGATGAATGGATGAATAGATAGATTTTATAGATAGATGGATGGATGAATGGATGGACAGATGAGTGGATGGATGGATTTGATGGATGAATGGACAGATGAATGGATGGATAGATAGATTTGATGGATGGATGGATGGATGGATGGATGGGTGAATTAATTGATGGATAGATTGATGGATAATTTCTGGGGCATTTTTATCATACTGACCACAAACCTTTGATCGGTATTAAGGGTAGCTGGATTGATGGATGGATGGACAGATGAATGGATGGATGGATAGATTTGATGGATGGGTGGGTGAATTGACTGATGGAAAGGTAGTTTTTTATGTGTATGTTATAGGAGTGTGCGATATTGACAAAAATATCTCTTTTCTGGGATTTTATCGATAACGATAATTATTGACGATATTTCTCAGAGTGTGTTGCGCTGGTACATTAAGAACTGCCATGGACAGCTGACTCCTAAAGTTTTTGATATCCTTCATATTCTCTGTGTTGGTCAGTTCACAGCAGTTCCAATCAAGTTCATATAGATTTTTACATTTTATGGGCATTTTTACCTTTATAAAACCATTTTTTTTTCTAAAAGTGTGCACCATCTTTTGAGTCAAATTCTTACTTCTAATCAGTCATTTAGAATAATAAGACATTTTTGGCCTGTTACCAGGCAAGCAAAATCAGTACCAACAAAATTAATCTTTGCAGTGCAGAGGAAACACAGAAGCTGGCATTTAGATGTATTTACACACTGTTTAATGCAGCTCAGAGTGACATGAATGCATTTAACCTGCAGTTACAAATGTATAAATAATGTTTTGATATTTTAAACCTAAAATGTTGAATACTGATATTTGAAATTATTAAAACCTCCAGTAGGTGGCAGCAAGTCACTGTTATGAACTCAATATATCACATTTGTAATCATGCTGATTTTTGGAGGCGAAAAACTGGCACTCTTCGTGTGATATTGATTAACTACATGAAATGATATAAATATATAAATTTTCTGCCCCCATATCTTACATTTTGTGATCATTCTAAATGCATTTTATTAGACTGAATTATGCGGTGAAAGAACGTACTCAAAATGCACATGCGCACTATTCTAACCTAGACTTCATGTATGCACGCACTCTGTAGGTGCGTTTTGTTTGGTTTTTGCGATATACTCGATAACGTCAAATCGCAAATCGTTAAAACAGCAATTACGATATTATCGCAGACGATATATATTGCACACCCCTAGTATGTTACTCATCTGATGATTTTCCTGTTTCTGTGGCAGATGAACTTTGTGAAGGAGCAGTTTGGAGACACTCAGAGGGAATGGGTGCTGCTCGTGTGTATCGGAGCGTCGTCTGGAGTCGGTCGACTGCTGTTTGGGAAGATCGGAGATCTCATACCTGGAGTAAAGAAAATATACATGCAGGTACGGAAACCCAACAGGATCTGCTTAAAGCATGTCAGTGAATCATAATTCCATTGCTGGAGAAGTTGCTTTCATGCTGTGTCACTATAAATTGGCGTGAAACAATGACAGGACGCTCCTGCTGCGGTGAAGGTCTCGCTTAAGGTCACACCGTTGTTACATCACGGCAGCCCAATCAATGGCTTCAGTGTTTCTGAAGTTCTGTATGCTCTAAAAGTGAACAAACTTAGAATTAGTTTTTCTCTTTAGTTCTAGATTGACGTAAATTGAATTAAAATGATGTCAATATATAATAACTGTTTCCTGAAAGACTGCATGCTGTTTCATTCATTGCAATGCCATTTCATTATCCTTTGCAATTCGGTTGCCAGGAAACTTCAGTTGAACATCTGCATAAGTACCTTTTCCATTAAAGACAATATTTTCAATGGCATTTTAATGTTTTATGAGGGTGAGTTTTATTTATTTTTTAATAAATAAAGTCCACAAAGTCCAACAATAACAATAAAAATGGTTTGCCTGACTTTAAAATATGACATAAATATCAACTTTGCAATTGTGCTTTCAAGCGCTTGTTCAACGTAGTTTAATTTTCTTATGTGAACTACATATTTCACAATCTATCAAAATCATTTATAATTTCTGGGGCAAAAATATTAATTATACATAATGAAATAATATATAATAATTTTACCAAAAATGTAACAATAATAATTTGACAAAAAAAAAAAAAAATTGTGATTTTTCTATGGAATTTCAGTTTTTTGTAAGTCATTTTCAGAGCATCAGGAAATGGATTGCCTTCATGGTTGTAAGTCTGAGATGTCAAATTTTGGATGTAGCGCAGCATTAGTCCACATGCTTAGACGATCTCTGTGTGTCTGTATGTGTAGGTGGCCTCGTTCATTTTGCTGGGTCTGATGTCCATGATGATACCTCAGTGTGCTGTGTTCGAAGGTCTGGTGGGGGTTTTCGTATTGATGGGTCTTTGTGACGGCTGTTTCATCACTATCATGGCCCCCATCGCCTTTGAGTTGGTAGGGCCTATGCAGGCGTCTCAAGCTATCGGCTACCTCCTCGGCCTCATGGCCATACCAATGACAGCAGGACCACCGATCGCAGGTGAGGAGCTTAAAAAAAGAACTTCATCTGTTAGAGTAAATACTTTGCATTAAAACATTTACATTTGCTTGCTTGGAATGAGTAATTTTTAGTTTTGGAACTTTTCCTTTAAATGCAATTTTAACTTGTAAAAGTTATTCTATTTCATAAGAAAAACATAATATATAAAATATTTATAATACACATGTGTTTTATATCGAAGATGCTTATATGTATATATAAAATAGTGCTGTCAATCAATTAAAAAATTAACTAATTAATCACACATTTTTTCTGAAATTAATCATGATTAATCCCACCTAACATTAAAGTTTTTAAATATACTTTTATATTGCAATAATTTCACATTCAATCTTCAAATTAATGTAGAAACAACATAAAGACAGTATATTTTTAATATTTAATGTCATCTTTTTTATGACTGAAGGCGAGTATCACTGATACCAATACTGCTGAAGTCTCTAGGAAATTGTTCTTTTTTCCTAATATTTAACCATTGACTATAGCCATTCAACATTACAGTATAATTGAGAGCTATCATTTATTAGACTTTAAAAAACAACAAATTCTAATTTAAGTGAACTTAAAACAATCTTCACATAAAGCCATTGTAATAAATGTCATGCCCTTCAGCATATACAGAAATTGAATAAAGTTATCAAACAATAAATTCTAAATTAAATACAGATGAATCCTTAAAGCTACAAAAGTTATTGATTTCCTCTTTTTTCTTTTGTTCTTTGATTAACAGACATCATAGCAGCTGGGTTATTAGGTTATTTGGCTGCTGTTACTTTAAGAGCTGCTGCTGCTGAACGTGACGCGGATCTGACACGCATGCTTGTAGTTTCATTCACGCTTTAATATGAAATGATACAGGCTACAGCACATGCCGCCATATTTGTGCGTGCAATTGAAGAGCACTCGCTACGAGCACAGTATAACAGCTGACAGGACAGAAAAATTAGTTTTTATTGACGTATGGCCTGACAGCATCTCATCTGACCGCAGTTCACTGTTGTTCTACTGAAGCTCATCGTCACATGTACTGTTTCCGTGCTCGTTTGATTTGCGCCTGTAGCTGAGGCGAAGCGGAGTGCGTGTCTGAAAAGTCTCCTGTTTGATGTGGTTGTAAAGATGTTCTGCGTCGAAATAAACACACTTCTTGTCAAGAAAATAGAGACAGAAGCAGCAGTTGTGAGTGGGGTGGCCAACCATAGCTCCACCCCAGCGTTAAGTGTATTAAATATTCTTAACGCCGTTAAACTGGAAAAATTAATCACCTGCGTTAACGTGCTAATTTTGACAGCAGTAATATAAAACTTATGTTATGCTTATGTAAGCTTATGCATGTAAGCTGTGTTTTTTATATATATATATATATATATATATAACTTGAAAAGCAAATCAAAGTGTATGTATGTGTATATATAATGTCATTTCAGTTTGTAAAGCAATGTTTTTAAAAACATTTTCTTTTAATTAAATTTTTTGTTTTTACAGAAAAACGTATACACACACACACACACACACATACACAAAACTTGTAGATAAAAATGTTGAAAACATAATTTAATCAGCCAGCATGCTGATCTTGGCCGCATTCCCCAGATAAGACTCGCACACATACAACAGACTTAAGTGTTTTTCCAGTTTCTGGTCCGGTGGACAGGAATGAGATTTATTTCGGAGGGTAAATTCCAAGGTCTCCCTGTGAGCACATTTAGTTTGGACTGTTGACTTAAATGCTCTTGTTCAATGACGGTCTCCATATGGGAAGTCGTGGCCTAATGGTTAGAGAGTTGGACTCGTAATCCAAAGGTTTACGAGTGGGTGGAGTGAATGTACAGCGCTCTCTCCACCCTCAACACCATGACTGAGGTGCCCTTGAGCAAGGCACCGAACCCCCAACTGCTCCCCGGGCGCCGCAGCATAAATGGCTACCCACTGCTCCGGGTGTGTGTTCATGGTGTGTGTGTGTTCCCTGCTGTGTGTGTGCACTTTGGATGGGTTAAATGTAGAGCACGAATTCCGAGTATGGGTCACCATACTTGGCCGTATGTCACTTCACTTCACTTTCACTTCACTTCATATGTTTCCAGTTCCGCAGCCTCATTTTGAAGAATTAGACCCACCAGAACATCTGCTCCATCTGTAACTCCAATAAATGGACCTTATACTTTCAGGTCTCAAGGTTCATTTACAAAATACTGACGTTACCTGTCTGAACTCCGGGTCGGTCTCAGGAACGCAGTCTTCAGATGCATCATTTGTAGGTTCTATTTTCAAAGTGCTGCCTTTACGCATTACAACTAGGTTTGGATTGGCTGTCGTATACTGTTATTTCACATACTTGGAACCGCGATCTGACTTCTGAATGTTTATTTAAGTTTCAAGTGATCTTATATCTTCTGTATAGGAGGCTGGGGAGCATCTTACCAAAGTCTTCAAAGTCTAAATAGCTCATAGTTGTTTTGCTTCAGATGTGTTCCAGACTGCAAGCCTCATTGAGATTCCTGGAGAAGGATTTTGAAATCGAGAGCATTTGAAGATGAATGTGGCCGTCCTAGCGGGGAGTCTCCATTGAATTGGATTAGTTCCATTCTTTAGTCTTTTTATTTAAAGTCAACATGAAAGCAAAACTGACTGCATTTTTTCTGCAGTTTTTTTGCAGTTGTTAATGCTGTTTCATCTCTCATGTGTTCTTTCTCTATGTCTTGTTTTCTTTCTCAGGACTTCTTCACGACTATTTTGGAAACTACCACGTGGCGTTTTATCTGGCTGGTGTTCCTCCGATAGTGGGAGGTATTGTGATGTTTTTTGTACCTCTGGTGCACCAGCGCATGCAAAGACGAAGAAAAGAGGCCAACGATCCCAGCATGGATAAGATGTTGAAGAACTGCTCTAATGGAGACATGCTGCCTGGATACACAGACATGGAGACACACATATGAAGCCCAGAGCTACACAAAGGTAGTTTGTGTTGCATCATTACAGTATTTTTTGTTTGTTTCTTTTGAATTTAGTGAAAATAATAAAACTTATTTCTGGGTTCTGAATTCCAGATTTTCAATGTAGTCTCAAACTTTTGGGCCCCAGTGTATATAAAAAAACCCAAAACATTTATGCTTAGAAGTTGTTATGGTTTGTAATTTTCGCTTTTTGAAAAACATATAAAATTTAAAAAAAAAACATATATTATTAAATGAATAAAAAAATACTATATTTATACTATACTTATGCTATATGTATACTTTATACTATATTTATTTACTGTTCCAGAGGTGAAACTAATATATTTAGTTCACCTCTGGTACAACTTAGTCAATGCTTGCAACAATAATAGTAAATATTGTAGACATTTATGATGTCTCAAATTTTTGGGCCTAGTATATAGAAAAAAAATGCAACATACAAGCAAAATCTCATACATGCTTAGACATTTTTGACTTGTGATTTTCTACAAATATATGTTCTGAAATGAGGAGGCAAAGTTAATCAAATGTAATTTCATATCCTAGTCACATTTTTTTTTTTTGGTTAAATAAACATTACCTACACTCTCAGAAAAAGAAAAGAATGTAAAAAAGAATTTCTACATTAATAATGTAATCAATATTACAACAACTAATTATTAAATCCAAGAATGAATCTCATCAAGTGTTTTTAAAGATTTTACATTTATTCCAAAATAATAACTCAAGGCAGTAATAATTTAAACAGTATATTTTATTTGTGAACTTATGTTCAGCTATTGTTTTTAGTAGTTACTTGTAACAAATTTTTGAATTTTTCGTATCATCAGTCATCAAAACTCGGTAAATATTGGTCACAGACACAGAGATTTACTTTCAATTTCACCAAGCTTATTATTCACTAAAAGCCCCACAGATCATGTTTTCATGCCATTTTAATGATGTGTTCACACCAGATGAGAATTTAATTATTCGCGCGAGTAGATTACATACGAAGTCAATGCAAACACGCGAATAGAGGCGAATTCGCGCCGGGCGATGCGAATGATGCGAAATGCGTGACGCGTTTGCCGCGAACGCACAATATTCGCCTCAATCGTGTCTTCCGTGCAAGTTGAAAAATTTCAACTCGAGCAGAAATTTCGCATGACGCGTTCTCGCACAAGCCAATCAGTGAAGAGCTTATTGACACGTCCGGTTGAATCAGAAAATGGAAGAGAGCATTACTGTAGCCGTCTGCGGGCACCCCGAAATTTATGATATAGGTCTGGATCATAGAAAACAATTAAAATCAGTTGTAGTGGAAGTTGTATTAGCATGGCTACAGAGTAGGGCTGTGACGGTGGCAGATTTTCACCACCGCGGTGGTAATGGACCAACTACCGCCGGTGGCGCGGTGTTGTGTATATTTATATAATTCTGAAACGCAAAAATAAATAAATGAGGCTCAATCATCTATTAACAAATGTGCGTGTTTATTTTAGCACTTCCGTCAGTGAACACTCAGCCTGCAAAACACTAAAATAAATATCAAAGAAATAATACAGTTAAATAGGAAAGTAGCCTTAAATAAGAAAGTTAAATGTCTACCTCATGTGAGCGGCGCGGCGAGAACCCATTATAATCAGCGATGCTGTCTACACTAGATGCGGCGCGATACAACACGACAAATCCCTCACAGTAAACTGCCTCGTCCTATTTATGACGTACCGACACAAAGTTCAAATGTCCTGTAGACAGACTCAACCTGTTGTGTTGCGACGCGGCGTCCGGTTTAGACACGGTTCACTGTTCAGCCACCAAGCAGGCGGGCGCGTTAACTCCTTGTCTGCACACGCTCTCTGTGGAATAGGAATCGCGGCGTATGTTTCCACATTTCTTGTTGGCATCTTCCATTTACCGCTGTCTCGTTCGTATTTGGCCAGTTTGCAGAAAGCCTCACCTATACAAACCTGACCAGCCGAGCGTTTGCGATCACGTGAACTTGAAGACACTTGTACAAACGCGGATGGGTGACATGAATGGAAATGATTCCAGATCGGCGATGTAGTATTTGGTTTCCCAACAAGGTCCATCGCTCATCACGAAATAAATTTGCTGAATGCAGAATAAACTGTATTTTCCTGCGCTCAAACCTGCCAATCTAAAGGAAACGCCGTGTATGGCGTTTGAGGTAATTTGTGAATTAGTATAGATTTATAGTCTAAATAAAACAATTAGCAACTGTTACTATTATTACACTTGTATATAAAACTTTGTATTATGCTTGTTATAGAGTGTGTGACGTCACGTGCACTACCGCCGGTGGCAATAGACAACCGCGGTGACAACCGACCACCGTGGTGACACGGTTGTCACGGCGACTGTCACAGCCCTGCTACAGAGATGCTCCTATCAATAAAAAAAAATAATGTCAGTGTATATACAGTAGTAAAACGTAACACATTAATACAGGACCAATACTCATCCGCCTCTGGATGGTGCTGTGAACCCAGACACGTCGGCGTTTCTGGTGTATTTGGGACTTCCACAACAGGTACAATGCAGCGATTGTAGTTATCGCCACCATGGTTAATCACGCATGGTTAATCTATCAATCTAGAGCGAGTGACGTGATGCGCATATTCACTTCGCTTTTGGTGTGAACACGCCATGGGCCAGTTTTACTGACAGCTTGTGCCAACACAAGCCATCTTTTGGCATTAAAATAGTACTGTCAGGATTTACTAAAGACGCACAGTGACGAATTAACGCTGAAAAGGCGTGGACACAGTTATTTTTGCGCCTGACCTTATTGAATATGCATTTGTAAGAGTTTCCCTTTCTGAATTCAAATGAATCATGCAATGAGATTTACTAACGTTTGCGTTTGTCAAATTACTGGTATTTGCGCCATTATTTAACACCCAAAAAAAAGCATGTCTTAATCTATTTTGCGCTTGAAATGGCTGCATTATTGTTGCTAAGACAAGGCATCGCAGAGAACAGAGAGCGCATGGTAGAAAGGAGAGGATATTTTCCACACGTATTAATTTATTTGGAATGCCAGAAGAACATATTATCTGAACATATTGCCAGACCATGTTATTTTTAATTTGCTTCAGGAAATAAAAGACGACTTGGAACCCCCAACTAGGAATCATGCAATACCAGGTCTATCAAAACTTCTTGGAACCCTTCATTTTTTGGCTTCTGGTTCTTTTCAATGTACTGTGGCTTCTTTCTTTATTTGCGACTACTCTAATTTGCGCTGCGCTTGGTATATTGCGTTGGTCGATATGTAAACGAGATGTTGCATCTGTGTTCTTTAATTTGCGTGTTTGTAAATCACCCGCAGAAATTTCCACACACTTCAGTGCTGTTTTGGAATTGTGCTCTCGCGCTAATTTGCCCTGTTTAGTAAAACTGGCCCCATAAGTCTTATTTTGACTTAACAAAGTGGTTATGTCTAATTTGTGTGAGTTGTTTACTTACTTTTTTAAATTAGTCTTCCCATTAACACCATTATATTGTTCATTCAGACTGATTCACAAATGTGCACGAACACAAGAGGCGGGATTTATTGCATGAACCAGTCACAGCCGAACATAACCAGTCAAAACCAATCATATCGCGTTGGAGGCATTGCCTCCTCTCACGTGACTTTCCCCCATTCATTCTTAGTTACCCCCCACAAAACTTATGGCATGCTTAAGGAGGGTCTATTAAAACTCAATGGGCTCAGGGGAGGCGAGAGAGATGCAGACTCTCGATGAAACTTTACCTGCTGGTGTCGCTGTTGGACAATGTTTCTTTAGAAAAACAAGTGATTTATACACTTTTTAATGTATATTTAGTAATATTGGCATTGTTTCATTTTTGTACTACAAATTTTTTTCTCATCCAAAATTTTCAGGAGTTTTTTGAGTGAACTAATCCTTTATTACAACAAACTTGAAACCATTTAATGAAAGTATTGAAGTCTCCCTTCTGAAAAAAACAATTAAATTAAAAATAAAGCTAACACCTTAACATTTTTAATTAATGTTTTAAAATGTTATCAAATGAAAATTTTAACAACTTGGCAAAGTGCTGCACAACAGAGGTAGGCCTATACCAAGTTAAAACATCGACAAACATGATATTCCTTAAAATAATGTTTAGATAAATTGTTATTATAAAGAATATTATTATTGTTGTTATAGTATATAACTTTGAAGTGCATTCCATCGTACAATGCTAATAGCCTATAATTCTGTCACGTTAAATCGAACTTTTATTTTGACAGGTTGTAGCGGACCTTTGAGTTTCAGACAATGGTTTTGTGCCTGTTCACTTTCACACTGTTGCTAAAGATGTTTACTTTACACTCTTCATATCACAGTCCTAAAAAGATGACGGAAAATTTACTCACAATTGCTGTCCTGCGGCAAAACACGAGGGCAGTTGCGTTTTAGATCAAACATGAGGGCGACATGGACGCGTCACAGTCAATGATGAAATATTTCCGTAAATAAAATGATCCTGCCAGAAGAATTGCGTGGAAACTTACGTCTGTTCCATCTGTATCATCTCAGTGAGGTTTTATGAAGTTTTATACAAGCGCAGTAAGGAGAATTTAACGATTTCTGACGTTTTAGTATGGATGAGAAACTTTTGGAAAATGCTAATGTGGACGGAGAGCATTTTAAAATGAAAACTCTGTTTTTAAATGTACTTATCCGGATTAATGTTCTAAGTTTTCTCTCATTGCAGTTTTGGTGATGTCCTTATGTAGATGCTGAAAATACCATTACGGTCATGCATGCGTACTTCAGTATGTAGTAGATAAAACGGCGCCACTCAGAGACATGCAGATTATTTATATAGTGGTCTCTCTGTGCTTTAATATTCACAGACACATAACATATCTACTTTTGATTTATCCATCCATCAGATTGCCTCATACGTGACATCCTCGTTATACTGTAAATTCCACCGGGATTCCCTCTGCATCAATGAAATCATATGTGACCCTGGACCACAAATCCAGTCTTAAGTAGCACAGGTATATTTGTAGCAATAGCCAAAAATACATTGTATGGGTCAAAAATATTGATTTTTCTTTTATGCCAAAAATCATTTGGATATTAAGTAAAGAAGATACTGTTCTATGAAGATATTTTGTACATTTCCTACCATAAATATATCAAAACTTAATTTTTGATTAGTAATATGCATTGCTAAGAACTTCATTTGGACAACTTTAAAGACATTTTCTCAGTATTTTGATTTTTTTTGCACCCTCAGATTCTAGATTTTCAATATTGTCCTATCCTAACAAACCATACATCAATGGAAAGCTTATTCATTCAGCTTTCAGATGAAAAAAATGTACCCTTATGACTGGTTTTGTGATCCAGGGTCACATATGGGCCTAACTTATTATAACTTGTTATAAATGCAACATACCTTTATCTGCACGGAGGGATGGTGTTCGCAAATATGAGCGAAAATGTTGGATGTATTGCCTCCTTTTGGAGCCACTTTGCGGGCTGCATTTTTTACAAATTCGATATCCGACCTCAAGGTTTGTTTTATTTTTAAATCCGAAGGATTCCCATACTGCAGATTTCTTTTTTGTCGGGGATGGAGATTAGATATAATCTCTGTCTCTGCTATTTTCTCCGCTGCACGTGCGTGTAAGCAGCCAAGCGGAAAGTTGTTGCATATGTGCAGGTGAGATTTTTTTTCATTATTTAAAAAAAAACAAAAAAAATGTAGAAGTGCAAACTCTCATGGTATGATAACCGTGCACATTCAAACCGCGCTATACGTCATACTGGTATACCGTTACAACCCTAGGCACTGCCTCCCTTGCCTCCTCGTGTGTATATATATATTCAGTGCAGTCTCTGTAAAGTCCCCAGTATATAGATAAAAATGCATAATACATTTTCATGCATGCTTTGAAATTCTTGTGGCTTGAGATTTTCTCTCTTTCTCGCAAAAAAGTTAATTCTAGACCCTGATTGTGGACATCTAGGATTACATTTCTGTCATCTAGTCTAGATGAAGGGTTATTCAAGCTTAATATCTGATGTGCGACATGAAAAACTGCCAACCCAGCTGAGTACGTGACGTCTGTTGTCTCTCTGTCTTTCTGCAGGGATTCATCTCACCAGCACTGCTTGTGGCGTGTGTACGTGAGTGTGTGTCAAGATGGTGTGTGATGTATTTCCTCTTTGCTTGGCTCTAATCAAACTCGAGGTCTCAAGGCTTTCCCCCCTGCTCGTTTGCTGTTCTGGAGAGGAGACGTGATCATCCATCAAGAGCCCAAACCCTCCTCCAGTGGCCTGCGCTGCCGTTTCCACCGGCTCCTGAGTGATTGAACAACTTCCGCATGCAGATTTGGGATGAAATCACCTCCTGCTCGCGTTTCTCACTAGAATCTGAACGGAAAGCTCAGGTAGTTCGTCAGTTAAATTAGGACAGCAAATGCTTCATCACCTTTATAAAGGAAATTTTAATTTGATGTGAGAGAGTAGCATTTCCAGCACAGAGAAAAGTGCTGTTTTCATTGAGCTTGATATGTTATTGTCTAGGTTATGCAAATCAGATTTGTAAGCTTTAGATGTTTTCATAATGCGATTTTTAAAAAATATATATCCTCCATAGACTTGCTTGGAATTGATTTCGGAAACTTTTATGAGACAAATCCGTCTTTCTTCGTGCACTCTCTGCTACCGACTTTGATAACCTCAGCCGTGATTTTCTTATCATAACGTACCGCAGCTGTGTATCACTTATGAATTATGTAGAAATGGAAACTAAACGAGGAATCATTTTTATGAGTTTTTTTTAAAAGCTAATCCTCTATCCTTGATAATATCTGCTAAATTTAGTTCAGTAATCAGCTATGCAGTAAAGAGTTCACAAACTGTGCCATGACCATTGAGCCAGATGTAAACTAAAGGATCAATATTCATAAAGGGGTGAATCTTGTGAAAAATGCCAAAGGAAAATAAATAGAAATTATATTTTGCATGCATTTTTTTTAAACAATTAAGCACATTTGCATAATGCGAAAACAATCTTGTTCATGATCACAATACAGTAATTAAAGTAATCAAATCTGGATATAAATCAGTATAAAAAAATCTTTCAAAGTTGTAAATGAAACTTTATTGGAGATTATTGGAGTAGTTTTTACAAGAAAATATTATTTCAGTCTTAATTTCACATTTAATTGATTGTGTTACTAGTTGCAAAGAATTATTTGTGAAATTTACTAGCAATTTCTGAGTGAAATTTTTTTTAAAGTAAATCCTACATCACTTTATTTCAGCCCACCATTTATGCAAAATATAATTTCTTATTTTTGGGGTAAAATACGACCCAGATATTTCTTGACAATTTTCCTGAGATCCACTCACGGTCAAAATCACTACATTTTCTATTTTTTAAAATCTATATGTGTCCATTTTCCACATTTGACTCCCATTTATTGTATTTTTAAAAATATTTTGGTTATATGTGTTGTGTCTCGTTTGTTATATTAAAAACAAATCTTGCGTTTGGAATCGAGTTGAATGGACGTAAGAAGACAATCAAAGTGCGATCTGAACTGAATGACGACACTATAAAAATGTCAAATCTGTGATTCTGTTTAGGAATGGAAAGAACTGATTGCTGTAAGCAAAACAACATAGTAGTATTACACAAAGTGGGCCATGTTTATGAGTATTAATCAATTACTATGTGACATTTGAAGCTATGTTTATTCTTTTTGATCATTTGTTTTTGTATCAGTCGATTACATTAACATGTCTCACGTGTTTAGTGAGAGCAGCTTTTCCTGAGTCTCTTCCAAAAACTAGTGAGCTGAAACAATTCAGCCAAGAGAAATACTGATGATACATTAAAAATAGCTGTTTGATTAAAAATAGACTATTTTAACCTACATTTGTGTGTGCATTCTTATTAGACTGACTTAGCAACATCCTGACATCTAACTATTGAAATCAATTTTAAATTGACCGCTATTTGCCTATGTTAGAGCGTTTGTGAGGTTAGGATGCTAATTCACGCCATAGGCATCAAGGCAGCTCACTAGTATTTGGAACAGAGCTGTAGTTTCTCTCTGCACTTTCATCTGTCTATTTGTCAACTATTTCCCAGAAGCACTTTAACCACCCGTTTCTGTCCGTGTTGTCATGGAGACATGTCCATATGAGCTAATTAACATTGTTTCGGGTACATTTTCCTCAGAACTCATTAGATGCCCTGTTTAAAAAAACAAAAGATGGTCACGATCTTAACCAAACTGCCTCAACCGACCCCGTCCTGCAGGTTTAACCAGGAGACGGCGCTTTTACACTAAAGCAACTAGACCACAAGACACCTCTTCAGATTCTAGTACTGTGTGATGATCTTATGTGGGTGACTAACGATGCTTGTTTTAGATGAATCGATGTCTTTATAGGAAAAAGACAAAATCGTGCATACCTCAGACGCCTGTTTTATGGTTTCATACTGATAAATATTAGACCCCGGTGCACTTATAGTCGTATTGATTTGCCTCCTACAGTGGTTTGTGCTGATTCATGGACTGCTGTGCGAATCTTTGAGCCTCAAAGCCATGATTCCTGTCATTTATGTCTCTCTACCTGATCAGCATGTGATTATCGGTGCTTGTCATATATAGCAGGCCCTGCAAATGAATCCTCATCCAAAAGATCATCCCTCCTTAGAGTTTTGGTCGTGCCATTTCTGACTGAGAGTGATGTGTTTTTATATGCGTGAGGGATAAAGAATGAGAGAGACAGACACATTCAGATATTTAGAAACTCAGGGAGTGCAGATATTTTTCATTTTTCATCACCCGCCATATTATTGCATGCTGGATTCATAAATCTGTTATATAACACATTTTATTGATAAAAGCATTTGGAGTCTGAATAGGTGAATTGGGTGAATCTCAAGAGAAAAAAAATATATATATATATATATATATATATATATATATTAGGGGTGTCCCCGAATAGTCGACGATTCGATGCTTTGATTCGAGGAGCCTGATTCGACTCCCAATCTCACAGTCGAATATTCGCGGGGTGTTATGATCATGCTATTTTGGCTATATGGGGGTGCTCAGTGTCTGATTTCACATAGAACTACCGGTTTTCTCCGAATAAGTTAATATACAGCCTATTAAGATATTGCTGTAAATAAGAATCTTAAAAGAAAGAAGCTTTAAATAAATATTTTAACGTGCGTGAATAAATCCAATTTCCCCTATAGATTAAAGTTTCGCTTTCTAATCCGTCACCGACAGAGGAGCATCTTGGCGGCAGGGATTTAAATCTTTAACAAGACTCAAATTGACACAGACAGAGTGAAAGACTGGATTTTTTTCGATCAGGTAGGGTACAACAAGTGATTTCAAAACGTTTCAGTCGGTTTATTTATATCGTGTATATATTATTTATCTCGTTTAAGATGCCTTATTTGCCTTGGTTGAGTTACGCTACAGTAAAGCGCTTCATTGTAGTACTACGGTGATTATCTCTTCAGCGCGCGCTGCGAGCAGGACAACAATGCAGAATATTAATAACTATGACTGGCACTGTCATATACATAGCATTATTATGAGAACACTATTATAATAAAACGCTGTAATTTTTTTTAGTTTTTATTTGTGTTTCTGCATGTTATTGCGTGAAGAACGCGTCCACAAAAGGAGTTCATTCAGAGCCGCGCAGACGAGTTCATGTGCATTTGGGGCATTTTGTGCAGATGGCCTATAAGCCTAATAAGTAATATTAACGTTATGTTATATAAATAACGAAGCGTATTATATGTGAGATAAATGAGTTAAATCCCACTGATTAAAAACCTGCTATCATATGCTTCATTCTACTGGTCATCTTCAGCGGGCGCAGCTCAAAACAGAAATGCAGAACATTAATAACTACGATCATATAGGCTACATAATGAGAGCACTATTGTAAAAAAAAATGTTGTGAATTCTTTAGGGTTTCGCTGACGTTTAATGTTAACTATCTTTTAATCAGAACATAAAACATTATTTACCCCGTTTGTATCTGCGAGGCATCCGTCACACCTTTTCCCTGTGTGTTAACGTCAGTAATTATGACTGTGGAATGTAATGTATTTTGGCCCCGCCCCCAAACATGTGATTCGACTATCAGTCGACTATCAGCGTGATTCGAAAATTCCAATTCGACTGTGAAAATCCTTAGTCGGGGACACCCTATATATATATATATATATATATATATATATATATATATATATATATATATATATATATATATATATATATCGCGATTAATCGCATCCAAAATAAAAGTTTTTGTTTACTTAATATATGTGTGTGTACTGTGTATATTTATTATGTATATATAAATACACACATGCATGTATAAATTTAAGAAAAATGTTGTTTATATATTAAATATATTTATATATAATATAAATTGTATGAATATAAATATATACATGTAAATACTTTCAAAATATACTGTATGTGTGTGTATTTTTATACATAATATACACAGTACACACACATTATGTAAACAATTGGATGCGATTAATCGTTTGACAGCACTAATATATATATATGTGTGTGTGTGTGTGTGTGTGTGTGTGTGACCCTGGACAACAAAACCAGTCTTAAGTGTCAATTTTTCGAAATTGAGATTTATACAGAATCTGAAAGCTGAATAAATAAGCTTTGCATTGATGTATGGTTTGTTAGGATAGGACAATATTTGGCAGAGATACAACTATTTGAATATCTGGAATCTGAGGGTGCAAAAAAATCTAAATATTGAGAAAATCGCCTTTAAAGTTGTCCAAATGAAGTTCTTAGCAATGCATATTACTAATCAAAAATGAAGTTTTGATATATTTACAGTAGGAGATTTACAAAATATCTTCATGGAACATGATCTTTACTTAATATCATAATGATTTTTGGCATAAAAGAAAAATGGATCATTTTGACCCATACAATGTATTTTTGGTTATTGCTACAAATATACGCCAGCGACTTAAGACTGGTTTTGTGGTCCAGGGTCACATATATATGCACTGTGATATGGTCAAGAACATTAAAATCAATTAAAATCTGCATAAAGGCAGTATTACAACTAATATGTACAACTAATAACTAATATGGCTTTTCACATTACATTAATGAGATGGTTTTTGCATTACAGTAATAACAATAGTGCAGGAAAATGCTTAATTTATGAAAATGACATAATGCAAAATAAGTCACACTCATTTCAGATGTTCTTGTCATAGATACTCATGCCGCTTGTGTCTTCCACTAATAGTTTTGTCCAGTTTCTGCCAAATTTGTATGTAGGGACTGTGGTTTGTCTGTGTCTCTCTCTCGTCTTTTATTCTGGTTTTGCTTTTAATTATTAAAAGTCAGTGCAAAATTCACCCTGTTTACTTTCTGAATATGTAACTTGCATTTTACTCTTTTGGCTTTATTTTTTAACCTTGCCCAACCAGTCAGCTTCTTTCTGAGTAAATCCACTTATAATTCAGTCAGTTACTGCTAAATTTTTTTACTTGTTAAATCATTTTTTTTATCCTGTTTCGCTCACTCTCAACTATTTTACAATGGTTGTTTTCCTACTAAAATAATTTAACTTTTCCTTACCTCACATCACTGCCTTTTTGTCCCGTCCACTTTACTGCATTTTTAATTTGAAAAATGCAGTTTAATTTAAAGGCCAGATAATACAGTTTATTTATCTGTTTGTGTTCCTGCATATTGCAGAAGGAATTTAATCAAGGGGACGCAATAAACTTTATTTTTCTGTAAATGTTGAACTGGTGCGTAAACATTAGCTTTCGGATCAATACTTTAGACCGCTCTCTGCCATTTCTGATGTACCATGTGCCTGCACACAAAATACTCTAAAACTTCATTTCCACCAGGCTTCTCAATTATATCGTTTACAGTTGTCAACACAACAAAAACTGTACTTACGTTTCAGTACATTTCTCATATATATGCATACACACAGAGTTGACCTCTAGGGGTCAGTGGAAGGGTCAAGCGCTTTGACCTCTTGTGTCTGGAGAGTGTCCGTCCCACCTGGTGCTTACATATTTACTATAGTGACACATGCTGTAAAGCCTGATCCAGGCGATAGGGCTCCAATTAAGTCATTTCTTATTCTAAACCACCATAACAGGTCAGTAAAGTCAGTCATGAAAGCATCTCTTTGTGTTTTTCTCCTTCTTTTTCAACTGTTCTCACTTTACACAACTGTAGCACTTGTTTTCCAAACCTAAATCTTCATCATCCTCCTCATCATCGTCATGAAATGTTAGCGATTTTAAAGGATTATTGAAGCTGAGCTGCTAGAAATGTGTAATTTTGTGTTTATGTGAAAAGTATTTTTTGATCCTGTAATAAATGTAATTTTTTGTTTTCTATTCAACCAACAATAAACATATTACACACCAATTGTTATTCCAAATTGTCTTTTTGTCAATATTTGCTCTCAGTTTGATGACGACTGATGATTGTTAACATGTTAACTGAATTTTGTTAGAAACCAGGCCCCTCAGTGCAAACAAAACAGATGAAAAAAGTCTACTGTTTATGTCGTAAACGTCAAGAGAACTGAATTATGACTTGTCATTATGCGTCTGTTTATATTCTGTACAGTCCTTTCTGCTCTGAGAGCTGGTGAGTAAACTAACATTATTTGTTCTTACAATGCTGCAATGTTAGCTAAACTTAGTGGAAAGAAATGGAAACCTTCCATGTATTTACAGAACTTGTAGAAAAACTTGTGTATTATTCTTAAATTTCTAACCTTGAACAGGTTTTTACCCGTTTTTAGCTCATAATCTAGTTACATAAGTCTATACGACACTTAAATATGTGCTTCATGAGGCCAACCTGCAAACTCTGGACCGATAAAAAAAGGGGGAATTAACATGATTATTGGAATCAGCAGTTAAAACTGGAAAATTCTGATATTAAGATACAACTAAATGTTATTTTGAAAGCAACATTGTTTTGAAACAAAACCGAACTGTAAAATGAGTTCAAATACTAAAAGTTTTGACAAAAAGTTTTAAGATGACAAACTTAACATTTCAGCCTAATAAATGATTAAGTGTTTTATAACTGGTCTTAACAAAAATGTCAAACTGAATGAATGAAAATGTAGATTCCCTCTCTGACTGTAGGTGGCGCTTATGAAAAAGCAGTAATATAGCTGTTACTGTGGTAAATACTATATAAAAACGCTACCTTAGGCATCAAAATTCTTAGACATAGTTTAAAGAGTCTATGCCATGAACTTTATATATTTCACATACTTAAGCGCTCAATGTCACAATTGAAAACACAGAGGCTTTCTTCTTCCACGAGGGGATTTGGCCTCACTGCATCTTTGTTTCCAGGTGGAACACTACAGGCGATTCCCAGAAATCCTGTAGAATTCAACCAATCAGATGACAACTTCGACACTCCTGAAGTGTTTCCATGCATCAGACGTTCAGTCAACGGTCCGTGGCTAACACTAGAAGACAGCTAGTTACCTTCAGATGTACATTCACATAAATCCCCCAAATAAAAACTCATTGGATTTGCAGGAATTTCGCGAATGGCCTACTTCAATGTCAGAACAGTGCTGAGAGACAACTAAATAAACCCCGTTACTTAATATGACTCATATTTTCCTTTTTTTTAACAGCATATGATAATAATAGAAATATTAAAGCAATGAGCCAGAAGAAGATGTGGTTTACAGCGAATTAGCCCTTATAAAGCTAGTAGGGGGGCTTACTGCTTTTATAAAACTGTTAGTATGCGTTAAGTAATGGTTGACATCGTCAAAATTCTGACATTTTGAAACTATCTATCTGGCGCAGTAATACTGCAAAGCAACACACATAGTGGCGCAGTAATACTGATGTCATGAGGTCAGGTGTATATTTATACAGAGTACAAACAACAAATCATAACAACCAGCACTATCTGTTTTGTAATGTTATAATTTATGATTATCATGATCTCAGGGATTGACACTACATAAATATAGCGGCCAGTGACTGTTCAGATTGTGACAGCCATCTGACCTATTTTTGCAGAACATGGGCATGAGGCACTATGACCTAGAAACAGAGGTGCTTATTGATTGGTGCTTATACGGTCGTAACCGACAAGAATATCTTGGCAAAAAAGGCTTAAAATTAATTTGAAATGAAATAAGGTTAAAAAGATATGAAGTTACACAGTTACAGGTTTGTCTTCAGTAGCTGTGAGGGCGGAGGTGTAATGACACCACTCAACCTCCAGAGGGAGCTCACTGTCCGTCAAATTCAAAATCACTCTCCAGCGCCTTCAGTGAGTGAACTTCGTTTTTGCTTCTGCTCAATCTTTCAGTGGTTATGATTTTACACGACATCGGAACTGAATGTCTCCTAAATAATAAGTTTTGCCTTTGGCCGCAACCAACCACCTGAACCTTACAGAAACACGCTCAACCACTCAATACCATTATATCGATCATACAAGTTAATAACAAAGCCGTATAATAAATAAGCCAGTACTTGGGGCAGTGTTTCAGTTTAATATGATTGTAGTGATTATATTCCAGAATGACGAAACCCATCCAGCAGTCACACACATGGAAACTCCCCCTGCTTGTATCTCGGACTTTATGTGTCGCGTGCTGACAGAGTAAAATGATGTAATGAACTCATTCCAAGCGCACATAGTCAGTATTACTGATGCAGCCTATATATGCCGCTGAGTGGATTTCCACATGAAGAGAAAACCGCATTACTTCTGACTCTACAGTGATTTTCACTATTACAGCCCTCTGTGTCATTCACGTTTTCTCAGTTCTTCCTCTTCTTTTTCCTCTTTTATATTCTTGACATCTTCACATCTTGTTAAGTAAGAAAAATGAACTCTTTCAAGTTAGTTTCAAAGTAAATTTCCATCTATACAGTATGTGTATCTTACCATGGAAAGCGTGATTGGCACTTTTATCGGAGTTTGTCACTTATCTCTAATCTGATTTAATACAATACACTAATGTCTGTACCAAAAAAAAAAAAAAAACCGGAAATACCAAAAGACAGTGTAAATTTCAGAGATCAATTTACATGCCAATAAGGTTTACGATATTATTACCAGATCTGCTTTATGAGGCTAGCAAATTCCTCGTAAATATTAAGCAAATACAACCTGTTCACGTGGACATACATGGCAATGCGAATGCGTGGCCTGGCTGCATCCACCTTATTTTTGTTTTAAATTAAGAGCCGCGCTGCTATTTTTAACTTTAATGTGCCAGGCTTTCCTTCATAGAACATGAAGGAAAATTTACAGCTCACGTAGTCAAACTTTCATTCAAAGATTATTTGTAGCAGCGTGATCTGAAATCATTTCAATTAAGTTAAACCGGAAGTGCCTCCCATAATTTAAAACGCTGCAGACTCGCTTGGAAAAAAGCAGCAGGTAACAGATGACAGGATTGCAATTGTAAAGAGATGAAGTGTGTAAGACCATCTGCCTTTTTAAATGTGTTACTCAGAGCGTCTCTGCCCACGGATTCAACCGATTTAGTCACTGATGACTACTGAAACGGCACCAAAACCCATTTTTATATGCCTATGTTGGAGTATGTCGAGAGGAAAAAGTAGTAACGGTGTTATTTTAATCCATTACTGAGGGCAGTTTTACTCACAGTTAAATAATTGAGTCATGTTTCTTCCATTCCAGTGAAGCTGGTGAGGCATGAAGAATGACACGCTGAGTCACGCTGTCAGAATGAGCTCAACATGTGCTGCCCTGCGGGATCAATGAAGAGTAAAGCAGACATGGTCACATCTCCACAGAAAAGGTCTAAGGTAGGCTTAAAGGGATAGTTCAGCCAAAAATGAAAATTCTGTCATTACTCGCCCTCATGTCATTCCAAACCCCTAAGACCTTTGTTCATCTTCGGAACACAAATTAAGATGTTTTTTGATGAAATCCGAGAGCTTTCTGATCCTCTATTGACAGCAATGCAACTACCACATCCAAGGCTCAGAAAGGTAGTAAGGAAATCCTTAAAATAGTCCATGTGACATCAGTGGTTCAACCTTAATTTTATGAAGCTAAGAGAATACTTCTGTACATGGAAATGACATACCGTGAACCTCAAACACTAATGTTTCCTCCTTCTTTTGTAAATCTCATGCATGAAAACCACTGAAAAATAGGCGAATCGGAACATAACACCGACTGTGACGTAAGAGTCGGTATCACTAATAGTTACGCCCCCAATATTTGGATATACCCGCCCATGTTCTAGGCCAGCCAGACCTGCACAGCATCATCAGAAGTTCTGTGAAGAAACAAGCCAGGACAATAGCGAAAATGGTAGATCATGGAAATAAATGTTATGTTCCAGGCTGTGCAGGGATGGGTTGGGGTCTGTATTCAGAAAGGCACGGAAAACAAATAAAGCGGTCTAATAAAATAACGCCAGCCACTAAAGGGACATGGTTAGCTGCTTGCTAGCGATAGCCTGTTACATTACAGTACA
>JAFVLL020000147.1:56556-78202 GCA_021397915.2 Tor tambroides
TTGAAATAAGATAAATATGAACTGAAATAAAATTTTATGTATATATATATATATATATATATATATATAAAACTTATACATTTTATATTTATCTAGTTGTCAAGGCAACATTTCTCATTTTTGTTTAGTTTGTTTCTATTTTAGTAAAAAGACTAATTTTTTGTTTCTCATTTTTGTGTCTATTTTAGTAAAAATAAAAATAAAAATAGAACTAAAATATCTTAAACTAAATCTAAAACCTAATAAAAATTATATAGATATATTTTAAAGAAAAAACACAAACTAATTAAAATGTCAAAAAACAACAATGAACTTAAACTAAAAATGAAAACTTAAAAAAACTATATAGACATATTTAAAAATAACTGACTAATGAAAATGACAGAACAATACCCTTACGTTTAATAAAAACTATAGAGATATATTTAAAAAAATAAAATATCAAAAATGCACAGCAAAATTAACATACTTTAAGATTAGAAGGAAAAATAAAACAAACAAATAAAATAAATTTAAAATATTAAAAAAAAACTAATAATAATAATAATACTATTATAATAGATAATAGTATGGTACTAAAATTGCACATTCAACATTCAATACAATTAAGTGCACTTCTCTTTCAAAAAGGGCCATAAACATATTTATAGCTTATTGAAGAAATTGCTTTAACAGTGAAAAAGGGTATAAAGGTGATAGTTTTAACCCTACAGCCTTTCATCAGCATTGTTCATTTATCACACTGACGTCCTTTCTTCTCTCCTCAGCACGCTGGGTCTTCGATACTTCACATACGGTATACTGTTTGGCTGCGGATCCTCGTTTGCATTCCAGCCGTCGCTGGTGATCCTGGGGCATTATTTTCGACAGAGACTGGGTTTGGCCAACGGCGTGGTGACGGCAGGCAGCAGCCTCTTTTCTATGGGGCTCCCCGTGCTGCTCAAGAAAGTGGTGGGACCGCTGGGCCTTCCCAGAACCTTCCAGATCCTCAGCATCTTCATGCTGGTCCAGTCGCTGCTGGCCCTCACCTTCAAACCGCTCATGCCCAGTGGGATGTGCCCGATGCCAGGTATGGGAATGGATGGAGGCCCCCCGTCCGTCCTGGAGTCGGCGAGCAGGTGGCAGAAGGGCCTGTCCAAAATCAGGAAGTACTTTAACGTGCGAGTGTTCAGTGTGCTGACCTATCGGGTTTGGGCATTCGGCGTCGCCACAGCAGTGCTGGGATACTTCGTTCCGTATGTGCACCTGGTGAGTTGTGCTTTGAGACCGTGTAGTGTCACTTTCAGTGTTATTTTAATATTATTTATGTGTTGTTATACTATTTGATAATATTCTGAATTAGCTTTTATTTTTGTTGTTTTTATTTTCATTTCTGTTTAAGTTTTATTTATTTTGTGCTTTTGTTATTTTCTAGCATATATTTTTATTTAACTTTAATTTATTTTATTTTTATTTTTTATTTTAGCATTTATTTAATACTAAAATGTATTTATTAAATAGTATTTATTTATTTATTTATTTTGTTGTTTCAGTTTTAGTACTTCAACCTAAACATATTTATTTTAGTTGTGGGCCAAGGCAATATTTCTAATTTTCGTTTTTTAGATTTAAGTTTTTATTTTATTTAGTTTAATTTTATTTAGTTAGTTTATTTAATAATTTAATAGTTTAATAGTTTTAGTTTTAGTTAACAATAGCAACCCTGGTCAATGCCAGAGTATGGGCTCTCTTCCAAGTCAAAAGTGAAATGTAAACAGGAACATTATGTTAAAATCATTTTAAAAACAATTTTAATGGAAAATATCCAAACATTCTTAGATCAAGATACATTTACGTGAGAAGCAAAATTACTTATGGCATTAAGAAAAATGTAAAATTAAGGGAGTTTACACCTAAATCAATGGGAAAAACTTAATTAAAAGGGAAAACAAGTTTTATATTTCTCTGTAGAGAAACTGCCTGTAGAGCTCAGAAACCGGTCTGCGTCAAGCCACACATCTGGGGAAGAGTAAAGTAAAAATTCTGCTGCATTGAAGGGTCACAGAAGCATGTAGTCTCCGTTACCCTTAATAGAAGAAGTTTGAAACAACCAGGACTCTTCTTAGAGCTGGTCTCCTGGCCAAACTGAGCAATCGATGGAGAAGGGCATTGGTTAGAGTGGTGACGAAGAAGCCGATGGTCACTCTAGTTGAGCTCCATGATCGTATATGCAGATAGGAGATATCTACAGAAGGACAAACATCACTGCAGCACTCCACCAATCTGGGCTTTATGGCGGTGTGGCCAAACTCAGTCCTCTCTTCAGTGTAGACACATGAAAACACACTTGGAATTTGCAGAAAAGCACCTAAAGGACCCTCAGACTCTGAGAAACAAGATTCTCTGGTCTGATAAATCTCAATTCCAAGCATCATGTTTGAAGGAAAGCAGGCACTGCTCATCACCTGCAGAGTACCATCCCAAAAGTAGAGTGTGCTGGTAGCAGCCTCATGCTGTGGGGCTGTTTTTCAGTGGCAGGGACTGAGGGACTCGTCAGAGTAGAAGAAAAGCTCAATGCACCAAAATATAGAGATAGCCTTAATGAAAACCCACTCCAGAGCATTCAGAACCTCAGACTTAACAGAAGGTTCACCTTCCAGTAGGACAATGGCCCTAAGCGCACACCAAGAGTGGCTTATAGACAACTCTGTGAATGTCCTTGAGTGGCCCAGCCACAGCCTGGCCTTGAACCCAATCAAATATTTCTGGAGAAACCTGAAAATGTGCATCTGCCCCCACCCAACCTGACAGAGCTTGAGAAGATTGGCAGATAATTGCCAAATGCTGATGAGCAAAGCTTGTCGCATCATACCCAAAAAAACTTGGCTGTAAAGGTGCTTCAGCTAAATACTGAGTTAAGGGTTTTAATGCTTATGCAATGTACTTATTTCAGTTTTTTTATTTCGAATAAATTTGCAAAATTGTGATAATTCTGTTTTTGCTTTGACATTATGGTGTATGGTGTGTATATTGATGTGGGAAAAATGTAATTTAAAGCAGTTTAACATAAGGCAGCAACATAAAACGAAAAAAATGAAGGGATATGAATACTTTCACAAGGCACTGTATGTGTATATATATATATATATATATATATAATTTTATGTCTTACGTAATTTTGCTTCTCAGGTAAAAGTAGCTCGATTTAAGAATGATTTCATATTTTACTGAAAAACAACAATAGTAAAAAATACCTGTTTACCTGTTTTTTTTTTTTTTTTTTATTAATATGCATGTTTATATATCCCTGCTTAAGTGGTGGGCACTAAAATCAACATGGGAAAGAAATGTTGAGGCATATTTATCATTTCTGAATGCTAATTTAATTTAACTGCATGTTACTCAGGTTGAATGTAATTATAAATTACCCTCACAAATCCAACATTCACTGTGCAGGAAATTGAAATCAAATGACTTCAGTGATGCAGTAGCAACAAATGATGAATATTTAAACGTGGCACGGCAGGTGGAAAGCAGTTCTCACTCTCACCAGGGAGTTTTATTTTTTATGCCAGATT
Organism: Tor tambroides; assembly: GCA_021397915.2. NCBI lineage: Eukaryota > Metazoa > Chordata > Actinopteri > Cypriniformes > Cyprinidae > Tor > Tor tambroides. Next base: position 60,114 of record JAFVLL020000147.1, read on the forward strand.
TTGAGCGTAATTAATATCTCGCTTTCTGCACATTTGGCACGAAGCCCTGGTGTGCTGTAAGCAGAGTTCCACCAGTAAATCATAATGATGGATCTTATGCACACCAGGCCTATAGATTCCACAGATTTACATGCTGTAATTTTCTGAATAATACAAGTGCAGTTGGCTGAAGCGATGAATGATGTCATGCTAATTAAATTAGTACAATCCAATAAAGAAGATCTTCTCAAGCCATATAATGGTTCAGATTCAGATGCGATCACTGATTGATTGTTACCAGTCTGTCATTTTGCAAAACTCCCACTGTGACCCAAATTCTTTTCCCAGACATTTAATTACATTTGAGGTCATGATTTGAAATCTGACCTATTCTGCATTATGTTAGAATTTATTTGTCATGACACTCCTGTCCTTTCTTTCTCCCTAAAAACTTGACAGGACATTTTTAAACTAGTCATCAAACTGGATAGAGCCAACTAATATCAGACCGTAGAATACAGAAGGCAGAATGTTCTCAATACTCTCTTTCTTACAATGAATATGATGCTGTCTAGCTCAAAAAATCACAGTAAATGTAGTCAAACTCGAATGAGATTGTTGAGTTTTTCAGCGAAAAACAAACCCAACAGGGGCCATCACCATTAAAGGACTAGTTAACCAAATGAATAGTTGCTAAAAAAGTGTACTCAGACTATTCAAGATGTAGATGAGTTTTGTTTCTTCATGGGAACAGATGTGGAGAAATGTAGCATTACATCACTTGCTCAACAGTGGATCCTCTGCGGTGAATGGGTGCCGTCAGAATGAGAGTCCAAACAGCTGATAAAAACATCACAATAATCCAAAAGTATCCACACCACTCCAGACTGTCAATTAATGTCTTATTAAGGGAAAACATGCATGATTAAGATGTTTTTAACTTGTCACTTCCTCAACCAAGAGAGAAATATGCATAGATTAAGGACAGTTTACAAGCAAAAACAGTCCAAAACAGTTCTAAACTAATACTGTATGTGAGTGGATTTTGATGTGAGAGATGTGAGATGGACTGTTTCACTGGAGGAAATGTTATTATGGTTTATAAACTCGAAAGTTTAACATAAAAGTGGCTTATAAACACAAAGATTTTTGCTTCACAAGACATGCTACATTTTCCCCAATCTGTATATATATATATATATATATATATATATATATATATATATATAAGCTTTATTTTAGCTAACAAAAATTATTTAGCTAACAAAAAACTACTAGAACACAACACTACTGAAAATGACTAAAACTGAAACTGAAATAAATTAAAGCTAAATAGAAGTATTTAAAAAACGGCAAACACACGTAACAAGATTACTTAAATTTAAACTAAAATTAAAGCTGAAAGTATAAAAATAAAAGCTAATGTGAAATATTAATAAATACTATCATAGTATATAAATAATTCTCTATAGAATAACCCTGCTGTTTAGAAATAAACATTCTACCTCACATCTTATTTTGTGTTTGTGCCATATTGGTTTAGACAATGACTGATTCAAATTTTTATTTTTGTATGAAGCAAGTCTTCGGATTTAGTACATAATTTATGAATTATGAAACTGGCAGTAGCTCTGCCTCTTCTTGGAAGCGATTTGCTTTTGTAGTTAACATTTTTTTAAATACCAAATACCAAGTGCAGTCAATAAATCATAAAAAAGTTAGTGGTTTTGGCACGCTAATGCAGTTCAGTAATGAAAAAAATTCATTTTAATTTCTGGACCGAATGCTAAACAGGGTTTTGACATTTGCTGTTTCACAGAGGCCGTTGTTTACAAGCCGACAACCATTTTATGAAGACAAAGTGAACAAAACGCCTCCGATTTACAGTCAGTCAAACCGGTGTGCATTTAAAGTTAAGAAAACAGAGGAGGCTATAGGAGCGATGCACCCGTCCCATGCATAAATAATGTTTTAGGGTTCGGCAAACTGAAATATTTACTGCACTCTGCATGACAGAAAGCCTATGTGATGAGTCCACACATGTTGATGATGAATTATTAACTCCACGTGTGTCATCTGAGGTCAGACTCTTGGGATTTCTGTCCTTGTTTCACCTTTCCTTCTCTCTCATTCTCAGTTGTCATAGTGATGGACATACTTTTACTTGGATACCTGAGTTACTCAGCCGTAATGGTGCTTCTCTCTTGTTTTCAGAGAGAATTAAGCTGAGAATTAGTTTCTAGCCGCTGAACTGCACAAATGGAGTTTGGGTCACAGTGATAAACAGGCCATAAAATGTGATGATATAAGAGGATGCACTGTTTGCTGAAAGAAAAGCTTGACGCAGATGGTTTCATCATGTGTGCTTTCCTTTCCCTGTAAAACACAGTAATTCAAAACCCAAATTGTTCAGCGCGTGTATAATTGCTTCAGTGCGGTTAATGGATATGTGCTCAAATTAACAGCGTTCAAAAGTTTGGAGTCAGTTTTTTTTTAAAGAAACCTTTTTACTTTTTTCAGCAAGGATGCATTTCATTGATCAAAACAGACAGTATAAAAACTTTTATAACATTACAAAAGATTTTTATTTCAAATAAATTTGGTTCTTTTTGAATTTTCTATTCATCAAATAATTCTTAGAAATGCTTGCATAAATATGAAGCAGCAAAAACATTGATAATGATCAGAAATGTTTCTTGAGCAGCAAAGTTTCATAAGTTATAAATAAAGAATATTGGAGTATGTTTTTACAAAAATACTATTTCAGTTATAAATATTTCACGTTTAATTCAGTGCCGTTTTTTTGTAATCATTTGTAAAATCTGAAAGCAATTTCAGAGTGAAAACTGTTTCAAAGTAAATCCTACACCAGCATTTCATTATACTGTAAGTGTGTGTGTGTGTGTGTGTGTGCGTTTAGGAAAAGTGTGTTTGTGTGCGCATTTGTTGCAAATGTGTTTTGTTTATATATGTCAAATCATTGGTATGTGTTTGAAGCAAGTGTTTATTTAGTTAGGTGTGAGTTAGCCAACATGTGTGTGTTTGGGATGTGTGTGTGTGTGTGTGTGTGTGTGTGTATTTTGTGGGTGGTGGTATAAAGTTGATGAGAGAGATCTTTCCCCCCTCGCCTCAGTCTCACTCTTCCACCTACAGTCGTGTTTTTTCAGGCTTCGCACCAGAAGTAAACACTTAGTCCCGGCTTTTGTTGTGCGTATGTGTGTGTATGTACGCGTTTGGCTCTCGTTTCTCGTGGTGAAATAGGAAAGCCCTTCCTTCACATTAAACCTAAATGTGAAATCTCATGGCTTTTGATGTGCCCCTAAGGTTTTCTCATTCAAGCGGTTTTCAAAAGACATCCAATCCACAGGCCTGTGATCTCTAGGGTCAGGAAATGCTTCTGAAGGATTTTTTTATTTTTAACCCCATGTCCTCCTCTTCCCTTCTTAGAAACAAGGGCGTCTATGAGAGGAAATATTCAACTTATAGCTGCTTTTCCTCTGTTCCCACCACAAAGTGCCATTAATGCTTTCATTGAAAAGGCTGAAGAAAAAGGTCTTTGATGAAGACCAGAGGCTGATTATGGCTGTACAAAGCCAACCGTTTAGTCCAGTGATGAATTTAGCCACAGGAATCACACTTAACTAGCACTTCGATGTCAACAAGAGGCCAATGTTTTTGTATTTATACAAGAGAATACTGAGTGGAGCTAGAAAAGGACAATTTGTCAAGATTAACTTTGATATATATGTTTTTATGTTTTTGAAAGAAGTCTCTTATGCTCACCAAGGCTGCAGTTATTTGATCGCAAATACAGTAAAAACGTAGAGTAATACTGTGAAATATTATTTCAATTTAAAATAAGTGTTAAAATAACCCAGTAGGAATGTCATAAGACGTTGATATTTGGTTAAATTTCGGTTGCGACATCATCGGGTGATCAAAATTCAATGTCAGTTCAACATCTAATGTCAATGTTAATTTGATGTCCAATACTGACATCAGCTGACATTGATTTTTTATTGTTTTTAGGTTGTGTAACCAAAATCCAAAATTAAGTCAAAGTCAAATTGGTGTCAAATACTGATTTCAACCCGATTTTCATTCTCAACCAAAATGCAGCGTCTGTCCAACGTCAACCTGATGTTATGTTGATGTCTTGTGCGTGCTGAGAAATCTATTTGAATATATTTTAAAATGTAATTTATTCCTGTGATAGTAAAGGTACATTTTCAACAGCCATTACCTCAATCTTCATTGTTACATCATCAAGTTTTATAGTGTTTTATTTTTTATTTTTTTCCCTATCCATATAAAATCTACTCTATATCATCCATTTTTTTTGTCAAATATCACAATATAATCAATTCATTAACAAATTCTCAAACCTCTTACCGGTAATATTTAATTAAAAACAGAAATTCATGTATTTATAATTTTGGGGAATTTTTATCATACTGACCCCAAACCTTTGAACAGTATTGTGGATGGCTGGATGGATGGATGGATGGATTGATAGACTGACGGATTGATGGATAATTCATATAATAATAAAATAAAGTATAATAAAACCTTTTGAATGGTGTTGTGCATGGCTTGAAAGATTAATGGACGGATGGATAGACTGATGGATGGATGGATGGATGGATGGATGGATGGATAGAGCTGCATGGCTTGATGGATAGACGGATGAATGAAAGGATGAACAGATGGATGGATGGATGGATAATTCCTGGGGCATTTTTATCATACTGACCCCAAACCTTTGAACAGTATTGTGGATGGCTGGATGGATGGATTGATAGACTGATGGATTGATGGATAATTCCTGGGGCATTTTTTTCATACTGACCCCAAACCTTTTCAATAGTGTTGTGTATGGCTTGAAAGATGGATGGACAGATGGATAGACTGATGGATGGATGGATGGATGGATGGATGGATGGATAGATTGATGGATGGATAGAGTTGATGGATGGATGGATGGATGGATAGAGCTGCATGGCTTGATGGATGGACGGATGAATGGAAGGAAGAACAGATGGATTGATGGATAATTACTGGGGCATTTTTATCATACTGATCCCAAACCTTTGAACAGTATTGTGGATGGCTGGATGGATGGATTGATAGTTGATGGATTGATGGATAATTCCTGGGGCATTTTTATCATACTGACCCCAAACATTTTGAATGATGTTGTGTATGGCTTGAAAGATGGATGGACAGATGGATAGATTGACGGATGGATGGATAGAGCTGCATGGTTTGATGGATGGATGGATGGATGGATAGAGCTGCATGGCTTGATGGATGGATGGATGAATGGAAGGATGTACAGATGGATGGATTGATGGATAATTTCTGGGGCATTTTTATCATACTGACCCCAAACCTTTTGAATAGTGTTGTGTATGGCTTGAAAGATGGATGGACAGATGGATAGACTGATGGATGGATGGATGGATGGATGGATAGAGCTGCATGGCTTGATGGATGGACGGATGAATGGAAGGATGAACAGATGGAGGGATTGATTGATAATTACTGGGGCATTTTTATCATACTGACCCCAAACCTTTTGAATAGTGTTGTGTATGGCTTGAAAGATGGATAGACAGATGGATAGACTGATGGATGGATGGATGGATAGATTGATGGATGGATGGATGGATGGATAGAGTTGATGGATGGATGGATAGTGCTGCATGGCTTGATGGATGGACAGATGAATGGAAGGATGAACAGATGGATGGATTGATGGATAATTACTGGGGTATTTTTATCATACTGACCCCAAACCTTTGAACAGTATTGTGGATGGCTGGATGGATGGATTGATAGTTGATGGTTTGATGGATAATTCCTGGGGCATTTTTATCATACTGACCCCAAACATTTTGAATGGTGTTGTGTATGGCTTGAAAGATGGATGGACAGATGGATAGATTGATGGATGGATGGATAGAGTTGATGGATGGATGGATAGAGCTGCATGGCTTGATGGATGGATGGACAGATGGATAGATTGATGGATGGATGGATAGAGTTGATGGAAGGATGTACAGATGGATGGATAGAGTTGATGGAAGGATGTACAGATGGATGGATTGATGGATAATTACTGGGGCATTTTTATCATACTGACCCCAAACCTTTGAACAGTATTGTGGATGACTGGATGAATGGATTGATAGGTTTGATGGATGGATGGGTGGGTGAATTGATCGATGAATAGGTAGTTTTGTATGTGTATGTTAATCATCTGATAATTTTCCTGTGCCTATGGCAGATGAACTTTGTGAAAGAGCAGTTTGGAGACACTCAGAGGGAATGGGTGCTGCTCGTGTGCATCGGAGCGTCGTCTGGATTCGGTCGACTGCTGTTTGGGAAGATCGGAGATCTCATACCTGGAGTAAAGAAAATCTACATGCAGGTACGGAAACCCAACATGAGCTACTTATTGCATGTCAGTGAATCATAATTCCATAACTGGAGAGGTTAGATTCTGCAACTTTCATGCTGTGTCACTATAAAGTGGCATGAAACGATGACAGGACACCTGCTGCGGTGAAGTGTCTCGCTTAAGGTCACACTGTTGTTGCATCACAGCAGCCCAATCAATAGCTTCAGTGTTTCTGAAGTTCTCTATGTTCTAAAAAGTTTTTCTCTTTCTTGTTCTAGATTGACGTATATTGAATCTTTTATTAAATTGATGCCAATATATAATAACTGTTTCCTGAAAGACAGCATACTGTTTCATTCATTGCAATGCCATTTCATTATCCTTTGCAATTTGGTTGCCAGGAAACTTCAGTTGAACATCTGCACAAGTACCTTTTCCATTAAAGACAATATTTGCTTCTAGGAATTGATTTTCAATGGCGTTTTAATGTTTTATGAGAGTGAGTTTTTTTTAATGAAAAAATAACTTCACCTCATCCAACAATAACAATAAAAATTGTTTGCCTGACTTGTTTAAAATATGACATAAATATCAACTTTGCAATTGTGCTTTCAAGAGCTTATTCAACATAGTTTAATTTGCCTGTGTGAATTTCACAATCTATCAAAATATTTTTTCGGTCATTTTCTATGGTATTTTTCTGTGGTTCCCCCTTAAAATTCAGATTCTGTTACCAGTAACATTCAGTTTTTTGTAAATAATTTTCCGAGCATCAGGAAATGGATTGCCTTTATGATTGTAAGTCTGAGATGTCAAACTTTGTATGTAGCGCAGCATTAGTCCATGTGTTTAGACGATCTCTGTGTGTCTGTATGTGTAGGTGGCCTCGTTCATATTACTGGGTCTGATGTCCATGATGATACCTCAGTGCGCTGTGTTCGAAGGTCTGGTGGTGGTTTTCGTATTTATGGGTCTTTGTGATGGCTGTTTCATTACTATCATGGCCCCAATTGCCTTTGAGTTAGTTGGGCCCATGCAGGCGTCTCAAGCTATCGGCTACCTCCTTGGCCTCATGGCCATACCAATGACAGCGGGACCCCCGATCGCAGGTGAGAAGTTTCATCTTTGCAGCAAAACATTTAACATTTGCTTGCTTGGAATGACTAATTTTTAGTTTTGGAACTTGGAACTTTTCCTTTAAATACAATTTTAACTTGTAAAAGTTAATATATTTTTTATAATAAAAACTAGTATATAACATAGATGTATTTTATATGGACGATGCATATATGTGTATGTTATGCTTATGTAAGCTTATGCATGTAAACTATGTTATATATAACTTGAAAAGCAAATCTAGCATTTTTTTGAATATTCTGATTTTAAAATAAAAAACTAAACAAAAAAGCGTGCACACACACACGTGCAACTTGTAAAGCAATGTTTGTAAAGCAATGTTTTTTAAAAACATTTTCTTTTAATTAATTTTTGTATTTTTACAGAAAAATGTACACACACACACACAAAACTTGTAAAATTTAATCAGCCAGCATGCTGATCTTGGCCGTGTTCCCCAGATAAGTCTCACACACATACAACAGACTAAGTGTTTTTCCAGTTTCTGGTATGGTGGACAGGAATGAGATTTATTTCGGAGGGTAAATTCCAAGGTCTCCCTGTGAGCACATTTAGTTTGGACTCTTGAATTAAATGCTCTTGTTCAGAGACAGTCTCCATATGTTTCCAGTTCCGCAGCCTCGTTTTGAAGAATTAGACCCACCAGAACATCTGCTCCATCTGTACTCCAATAAATGAACCTTATGCTTTCAGGTGTCAAGGTTCATTTACAGAATTCTGACGTTACCTGTCTGAACTCTGGATCGGTTTCAGGAACGCAGTCTTCATTCGAGAACGTGATGCATCATTCGTAGGATCTATTTTCAAAGCGTTGCCTTCACAGCGGGGGCATTACAACTAGGTTTGGATTGGCTGTCACATACTGTTATTTCACATACTTGGAACCGCGATCTGACTTTGAAATATTTATTTAAATTTCAAGTGATCTTACATCTTCTGGATAGGAGACTGGGGAGCATCTTACCAAAGTCTTCAAAGTCTAAATAGCTCATAGTTGTTTTGCTTCAGATGTGTTCCAGACTGCAAGCCTCATTGAGATTCCCAGAGAAGGATTTTGAAATCGAGAGCATTTGAAGATTAATGTGGCCATCCTAGTGGGGAGTCTCCGTTGAATTTGATTAGTTCCATTCTTTAGTCTTTTTATTTAAAATCAACATGAAATCACAACAGACTCCATTTACTTTCATCCAGGTCTTATTGTGAACAATGAGTGTATGTTTTTCAATAGTAAATCTTTTATTTTTTTTATTTTGTTGTTTTTTTCATTTTCACACACACACACACACACACATTTAGATGTACTTTATTTGATTCCACATTACAAGTCACATTTCATTAGGAATCCAATTTTTTGAATGATCCAACAGATTAAAACAGATCAGCACATTTTTATAGATTATAAGGGTACAGGAAACATCGCCTTTTCCAAATAAACATGCTTCCTATAGTTGCTGAAATTGAACAGTACTTTGCCAACTGTTTGGCCCTTGTTTTAGATAGCCCGCCAATGCAAAGTCAGCTTGTGTACATGACCCAGACTACCAAACACTAGCACAATAAGCTGGCATTTGTACCCAAGGTTCGCAATGGTAGATATCAATGACTGATATTTTAGAATCTTAGAGCAGTAAGAATCCTCCATAAACAAGTCAAATGCACGACACCTCAAATAGTGTAACTGTTTTGCCATTCTGAGAGATGTTAACAATATCTGGTGTATTAGCAATTCCTAAAAAAGTATTTGCAGGTGAATTAAACCATTCAGACTGTACAGTAGTATGTTTAAAGATCTGCTCATCAGCCACGCAGGGAATCTGAGCAGCAATGAGGTCCACAAGTCTGTCATGTCTGGCAGTATATAATCCTTTAAATGATGAACAACTGTTCATGATGTGGGCTACTGACTCCAGGTGTTGAGGGGGGTCATGCAGCAGGCAGAGGGGGGAATGGGTGGAGGGAAACCACAGTGATAAGTTGTATTTTGTAGGAAGAACTTGCAGACGTGCTTTTACACAGAAAGTAAGAATCTCCTCACTGATGGTGGCATTGCTGTAGATGGTGTGTAGATGGTGTTCTATTACTTTTATACTGACCAAACGATATTTTCTATCCCCTAACCCAACCATAACACTAGACCTAGCCCTTACAGAAAACCTGTTTGCATTATTACACTTTCAGATAAACATCATTTTCTATTTTAATATTTTTTTTTCCCTCGTGGGAACTGCAGTCTGGGCCCTGCAATGTTAAATTTCAGGTTTATGCCACAGTGTAGCATAAACAAGTACACACAAACACACACACACACACCAAGTTACAAAAGTGTCTGACTCTGATGTGCATGAGATAAATTTTAAAAAATCATGTAGCAAGATTAAAAAAATCAACACACATATGATGCAAAAAAAAAAAACCTCTTCAAGCTGAACTTCAGTGCCTGCACTTTTCCCTCATTGAATATTCTTTTTCACTTGGATATACATCATGCTGCAGAAATGAACTGCGTTTTTTAATTCTGTTTCATCTCTCAGATGTACTTTCTCTGTTTTGTCTTCTTTCTCAGGACTTCTTCATGACTATTTTGGAAACTACCATGTGGCGTTTTATCTGGCTGGTGTTCCTCCGATAGTGGGGGGTATTGTGATGTTTTTTGTACCTCTGGTGCACCAGCGCATGCAAAGACGACAAAAAGAGGCCAACGACCCCAGCATGGACAAGATGTTGAAGAACTGCTCTAATGGAGACATGCTGCCCGGATACACAGACATGGAGACACATATATGAAGCCCACAGCCACACAAAGGTAGATTATGTTGCATAATTATAGTATTTTATATTATAGTATAGTAGTAGTTTGTTTGTTTTACATTTAAGTTTAATTTTTAAACTTATTTCTGGGTTTTGAATCCCATATTTTTTAACGCAGTCTGAAACTTTTGGGCTCCAGTGTATAGAAAAAATAAATTAATTAATTCGTGCTTAGAAATTGTTATAGTTTGTAATTTTTGCTTTTTGACAAATATATAGGCGAAAAGTACAGTATATACAGGTGCTGGTCATATAATTAGAATATCATCAAAAAGTTGATTTATTTCACTAATTCCATTCAAAAAGTGAAACTTGTATAATGTATACATTCATTCCACACAGACTGATATATTTCAAGTGTTTATTTCTTTTAATTTTGATGATTATAACTGACAACTAATGAAAACCCCAAATTCAGTATCTCAGAAAATTAGAATATTGTGAAAAGGTTCAATATTGAAGACACCTGGTGCCACACTCTAATCAGCTAATTAACTCAAAACACCTGCAAAGGCCTTTAAATGGTCTCTCAGTCTAGTTCTGTAGGCTACACAATCATGGGGAAGACTGCTGACTTAACAGTTGTACAAAAGACAACCATTGACACCTTGCACAAGGAGGGCAAGACACAAAAGGTCATTGCAAAAGAGGCTGGCTGTTCACAGAGCTCTGTGTCCAAGCACATTAATAGAGAGGTGAAGGGGAAGGAAAAGATGTGGTAGAAAAAGTGTACAAGCAATAGGGATAACCGCACCCTGGAGAGGATTGTGAAACAAAACTCATTCAAAAATGTGGGGGAGATTCACAAAGAGTGGACTGCAGCTGGAGTCAGTGCTTCAAGAACCACTACGCACAGACGTATGCAAGACATGGGTTTCAGCTGTCGCATTCCTTGTGTCAAGCCACTCTTAAACAACAGACAGCATCAGAAGCGTCTCGAGACAAAAAGGACTGGACTGCTGCTGAGTGGTCCAAAGTTATGTTCTCTGATGAAAGTAAATTTTGCATTTCCTTTGGAAATCAGGGTCCCAGAGTCTGGAGGAAGAGAGGAGAGGCACATAATCCACGTTGCTTGAGGTCCAGTGTAAAGTTTCCACAGTCAGTGATGGTTTGGTGCCATGTCATCTGCTGGTGTTGGTCCACTGTGTTTTCTGAGGTCCAAGGTCAACACAGCCGTATACCAGGAAGTTTTAGAGCACTTCATGCTTCCTGCTGCTGACCAACTTTATGGAGATGCAGATTTCATTTTCCAACAGGACTTGGCACCTGCACACAGTGCCAAAGCTACCAGTACCTGGTTTAAGGACCATGGTATCCCTGTTCTTAACTGGCCAGCAAACTCGCCTGACCTTAACCCCATAGAAAATCTATGGGGTACCTTGGTAAATATGAGCAAAGGCGGCTGTGAAAATAAATCTGTGTTGTTTATCCTTTTGAATTATTGCCACCCAATTATTGCAACGTCCTTTTCCCAAGATAACAGTTCTGAGTTTTCTCCTATAATGCCTGATGAGTTTGGAGAACACCTGATAAGAGATCAGAGACCAGATCCTTCAGATTCTCTCCAGATCCTTCAGATTCACAGCTCCATGTTGGTGCTTCTTCTCTTCAGTTCACCTCACTCATTTTCTACAGGGTTCAGGCCAGGGAACTGAGACAGCCATGGCAGAAGCTTCATTTTGTGCTCAGTGACACATTTTTGTGTTGATTTTGATATTTGTTTTTGATCATTGTCCAAATATGGTCCATTATAAGATTTCTTACAGAGGCAGTCAGGTTTAGATTTTTTATCTGTTGGTATTTGATTGAATTCATGATGCCATGTATCTGAACAAGACGTCCAGGACCTCCGGCAGAAAAACAGGCAGGCTGTTTGATATTTTTTTAGGCTTTCTGACCCCAAGACTCAACTAATCTCTGCAATTCTCCAGCTGTGGTCCTTGGAGAGTCTTTGGCCACTCAAACTCTCCTCCTCACCATGCATTAGGACGATATATACACACATCCTCTTCCAGGCAGATTTGTAACATCTTTAGTTCATTGGAACCTCTTAATTATTGCCCTGATGGTGGAAATGGGGATTTTCAATGCTTTAGCTATTTTCTTCAGCCACTTTCTATTTTGTGAAGCTCAACAATCTTGTTCTGTACATCAGAACTATATTCTTAGGTTTTACTCCTTGTGATAGATGATTAAGGGAATTTGGCCTTTGTGTTCCTCATATTTATAATCCTATGGAACAGGAAGTCATAGCTGGACAATTCACCCTGGTGTGCTACAAAATGTAAATATGAATGAATATACTTCAGAGATATTTTACTCATTAGAATTTCTAGGGGTGCCAATAATTGTGGCCAACATGCATTGGAGAAAAACATTTATTTCATAATGTGAGTTTCCCCCCACTTTCATATGTGTGTGTGTGTGTATTATATATATATAAAATATAGAATAGAATTTTGTGAATTTTTTGAATGAAAAGATAAATGATGCAGATTTATTTTCACAGCTGCCTTTGCTCATATTTACCAAGAATGCCAATATTAGTGGGCACTGTATATACTGTGTATATATATATATATATACACAGACACACACACACACACAGTCTCTGTATGCAGTCTCTGTATAGGCCCCAGGATTTAGCCAAAAAATGCAAAATACAGTTTCATGCATGCTTTGAAATTTTTATGGCTTGAGATTTTCTCTTTTCTCTCGCAAAAAAGTTTTGGACCCTGACTGTGGACATCTAGGATTACATTTCTGTCATCTAGTATAGATAAAGGGTTACTCAAGCTTAATATTTGATGTGTGACATGAAAAACTGGCAAACCAGCTGAGTACATGATGTCTGTTGTTTTCTCTGTCTTTCTGCAGGGATTCATCTCACCAGCACTGCTTGTGGTGTGTGTACGTGAGTGTGTGTCAAGATGGTGTGTGATGTATTTCCTCTTTGCTTGGCTCTAATCAAACTCGAGGTCTCAAGGCTTTCCCCCCTGCTCGTTTACTGTTCTGGAGAGGAGACGTGATCATCCATCAAGAGCCCAAACCCTCCTCCAGTGGCCCGCGCTGCCATTTCCACCAGCTCCCGAGTGATTGAACAAGTTCTGCTTGCAGATTTGGGTGAAATCACCTCCTGTTCGCGTTTCTCACGAGAATCTGAATGGAGAGCTCAGGTAGTGCAGGAGCCGTCAGTTAAATTAGGACAGCAAACGTTTTAGCACCTGTATTAAGGAAACTTTAATTTGATGTGAGAGAGTAGCATTTCCAGCACAGAGAAAAGTGCTGTTTTCATTAAGCTTGATTGTTTATTGTCTAGATTATGCAAATCAGATTTGTAAGCTTTAGATGTTTTCATAATACGATTTTTAAAAAAATCCTCCATAGACTTGCTTGGAATTGATTTCGGCAACTTTTATGAGACAAATCCGTCTTTCTTTGTGCACTTTCTGCTACCGACTTTGATAACCTCAGCCGTGATTTTCTTATCATAACGTACCGCAGCCATGCATCGCATATGAATTATGTAGAAATGAAAACTAAACGAGGAATCATTTTTATGAATTTTTTAAAAAAGCTAATCCTCTGTCCTTAATAATATCCGCTAAATTTAGTTCAGTAATCAGCTATGCAGTACACATGAGTTCACAAACTGTGCCATGACCATAGAGACAGATGAAAACTACAGGATCAATATTTATAAAGGGGGTGAATCTCATGAAAAATGCCAAAGGAAAATAAATAGATATGATATTTTGCATGAATATATTTTTTTTGCTTTTTAGCTTTATAACAATATGCACATTTCCACCAAATTTATATCATGCGAAAACAATCTTGTTCATCATTACAATACAGTAATTAAAGAAATCAAATCCAGACTCATGAATCAGTATAAAATACCACAATGTAAAAAATAAAAATAAAGCTGTAAATGAAACTTTATTGGAGATTATTGGAGACATTTTTACAAGAAAATATTATTTCAGTCTTAATTTCACAATGAATTCATTGTGTTACTCATTGCAAAGAATTATTTGTGAAATTTATTAGCAATTTCTGAGTGAAAATTGTTTTAAAGTAAATCCTGCATCTTTTATTTCAGTCCACCATTTATGCAAAATATAATTTCTTAATGTGACCTAGATATTTCTTGACAATTTTCCTGAGATCCACTCAAGGACAAAATCACTACATCATCTATTTTTTAAAATCTGTATGTCTTTTTTTCCACATTTGACTCCCATTTATTGTATTTTTTTTAAGAAATTATATTTTAGTTATATGTGTTGTGTCTCGTTTGTTATATTAAAAACAAATCTGGCATTTGGAATCGAGCTGAATGGACTTACGAAGACAATCAAAGCGCGATCTGAACTATGAAAAATGTCACATCTGTGATTCTGTTTAAGAATGGAAAGAACTGATTGCTGTAAGCAAAGCAACAGTATTACACAAAGTGGGCCATGTTTATGAGTATTAATCAATTACTATGTGACATCTGAAGCTGTGTTTATTCTTTTTGATAATTTGTGTTTTTGTATCGGTCGATTATATTAACATGTCTCACGTGTTTAGTGAGAGCAGCTTTTCCTGAGTCTCTTCCAAAAACTAGTGAGCTGAAACAATTCAGCCAAGAGAAATATTGATGATACATTAAAAATAGCTCAGTTTCATTAAAAATAGACTATTTTAGCCTACATTTGTGTGCGGACGCTTATTAGAGTGACTTAGCAACATGCTGACATCTAACTATTGAAATCAATTACTATTACTATTTGCCTATGTAGAGCGTTTGTGAGGTTAGGATGCTAATTCATGCCGTAGAAATCAAGGCAGCTCACTTGTATTTGGAACAGAGCTGTAGTTTCTCTCTGCACTTTCATCTGTCTATTTGTCAACTATTTCCCAGAAGCCCTTTAACCACCAGTTTCTGTCGTGTTGTCATGGAGACATGTCCATATGAGCTAATTAACGTTGTTTCTGGTACATTTTCCTCAGAACACATTAGAAAAATTCACCCTATTTTAAGTTGACTTTGCATTTTACACTTTTGGCTTTAGGGATAACTCATTTTTATTTTTTAACCTTGCCCAACCACTCAGCTTCTTTCTGATATGTAAATCTAATTATAATTCAATCAATTACTGCTCAACATTTTTTTTTTTTTTTAACTTTTTAAACATTTTTTTTTTCTATCCTGTTTCACTCACTGATCTCACTCTCAACTATTTCACAATGGTTGTTTTCCTACTAAAATAATGATTTAACTATTTCTTACCTCACATCACTGCCTTTTTGTCCTGTCCACTTGCTGCATTTTTATTTCAAATGCAGTTGAATTTAAAGGCCAGATAATACACTTTATTTATCTGTTTGTGTTCCTGCATATTGCAGAAGGAATTTAATCTAGGGGACGCAATAAACTTTATTTTTCTGTAAATGTTGAACTGGTGCGTAACATAGTAAAGCTCTCTTTAGCTTTCGGATCAATACTTTAGACCGCTCTCTGCCCTTTCTGATGTACCATGTGCCTGCACACAAAATACTCTAAACTACATTTCCACCAGGCTTCTCAATTATATCGTTTACAGTTGTCAACACAACAAAAACTGTACTTACGTTTAAGTACATTTCTCATATATATGCATACACACAGAGTTGACCTCTAGGGGTCGGTGGAAGGGTCAAGTGCTTTGACCTCTTGTGTCTGGAGAGTGTCCGTCCCACCTGGTGCTTACATGTACTATATATATTGACACATGCTGTAAAGCCTGATAACAGGCGATAGGGCTTCAATTAACAGTCATTTCTCATTCTAAACTACCATAACAGGTCAGTAAAGTCAGTCATGAAAGCATCTCTATCTTATTCAACTGTTCTCACTTTACACAACTGTAGCACTTGTTTTCTGAACCGCAATCTTCATCCTCCTCCTCATCATCGTCATGAAATATTATCGATTTTAAAGGATTACTGAAGCTGAGCTGCTAGAAATGTGTAATTTTGTGTTTATGTGAAAAGTATTTTTTGATCCTGTAATAAATGTATTTTTTTTGTTTTCTATTCAACCAACAATAAACATATTACACACCAATTGTTCCTCCAAATTGTCTTTTTGTCAATATTTGCTCTCAATTTGATGACGACTGATGATTGTTAATATGTTAAATTGAATTTTGTTAGAAACCAGGCCTCTCAGTACAAACAAAACGGATGAAAAAGTCTACTGTTTATGTCCTAAATGTCAAGAGAAGTGAATTATGACTTATCATAGTTTTGTTTATTTTGAACAGTCCTTTCTGCTCTGAGAGCTGGTGAGTAAACTAACATACACATCAGAGCTGTTTAAAGTGTGTTGAAGGGCATGTATTTGTTCTTACTATGCTGCAGTGTCAGCTAAACTTAGTGGAAAGAAATGGAAACCTTCCATGTACTTACAGTACTTGAGGAAGGACTTGTATATTATTCATAGAGTTCTATTCTTGAACAGGTTTTACCACTTTTTTATCTTATAATCTAGTTACATAACTGTACACGGCACCTAAATATGTGCTTCATGAGGCCTACCTTCAAACTCCGGACTTTTGCTGAGATATGACTATGAAAATCTGGAATCTAAGGGTGAAAAAAAAGAAAAGAAAAAACCCCAAAAAATATTGAGAAAATCGCCTTTAAAGTTAGTTCCAAATTAAGTTCTTAGCGATGCATATCACTAATGAAAAATATATTTGATATACTGATATATTTACGGTAGGAAATATACAAAATATCTTCATGGAACATGATCTTTAATATCCTAATGATTTTTGACATAAAAGAAAAATCGATAATTTTGACCCATACAATATATTGCTGGCTATTGCTACAAATATACCCGTGCTACTTATGAATGGTTTTGTGGTCCAGGGTCACAAATATTCTTAAAGTTAGTTTGAAATGAAATAAGATTAAAATGAAATGAAGTTACCCTGTTACAGGTTTGTCTTCAGTAGGTGAGGGCCGGAGGTGTAATGACACCACTGAACCTCCAGAGGGCGCTCACTGTCTGTAAATTCAACATCACTCACCAGCGCCTCAGTGAGGGAGGGAGCTTCGGTTCAGCCGCTGCTCATCTTTCAGTGTTTAGGATTTTACACGACGTCGGAACTGAATGTTTCTTAAATAATACAAGCTTTGCCTCGGGCCGGTAAGCAGCCACCTGGACCTTACAGAAACACGCTCAACCACACAATACCGTATCAGTCATAAAAGTTAATAACAAAGCCGTGTAATAAATTAGACAAGCTTTGGGGCTGTGTTTCAATTTAAATTCGATTGTATTGTAGTTATTCCAGAATGATGAAACCCATCCAGCAGTGGAAACTCCCCCTGCTTGTGTTGAGTTTATGTGTTGCGTGCTGACAGAGTAAAATGATGTAACGTTAATGAATTCATTCCTAACACATATGGTCAGTATTATGATGTAGGCTATATATGCCGCTGAGTGGGTTTCCACATGAAGAGCAAACTGCATTACCTCTGACTACAATGAAATTCACTATTACAGCCCTCTGTGTCATTCACTTTTTCTCAGTTCTTCCTCTTCTTCTTTTATAATCTCGATATTTTCATATCCCGTTAAGTAAGAAAACAGAACTCTGTCAAAGTTTCAAAATAAATTTCCATGTAACGTTATATGTATATCTTACCATGGAATGTGAGTACCACTGTTAACTTTTTTAACGTCTGTACACACACACACACACACACACACACACAC
>JAFVLL020000148.1:0-37681 GCA_021397915.2 Tor tambroides
TCATACCCTTTTTCACTCGAGCGCGTAAGAATGAACCTTCAGTCTATCCGATTCTCTCTGCTGTCGAACGCCTTTACCGCGAGCTCTGTTTGTGAAGTTCATTTTTAGGCAAATGTATTCAGAGGAGGTTTGCTATGAATAGCTCTGTGTGTCAGCCGGGCCTAATTGGGATTAAGGCACTAAAACCATATGCAAAAACTGACAGAATTTCTCAGGTTTTAGAGAGCACCAACTTTTGCCCTCTTTTGATCCTCAGATCGTTTAAGTGGACGCTGGGAAAAAAAAGCTGAGGGAGTTTCGTGTGATGGTATGTACAGACGGGTCATTAGTTATTCCATTGACGGAATTCTTTCAATTCAGTCATGAATTGAAAACATTTTGAATAATTTGGGTGTCTGCATAATATTCTATTATGAAACCGAAGAAACCGTTCAGACACAATATTCATCAGGTAAGCTAAATATGTGGTTTTGAATGTAATTTGTAAGTAAAATTGTTACTTGATGAAAATGTTGTCTTTATGAGTTGAACAATGTCACCTAGAGACCTGTAAATGAGGCCTAGGGATTTATTTAACATAGAAAATATTTTTTTTATTCATTTTAAATGAGACATTACACTTTTTTGCACACTTGAGTTTTTTTCTTTTAAATTTAATATGGAAATATTTTAAATAGGGCTAATAAAAAATAAATATTTTAAAAAACATTGCATTTGCCTTTTATTCTAATCATTTCTAACGGCAACATTTAAATCCTTTTGTAGCAGCTTTAAATGCTTATGTGGGCCTGGCAGGACCCTGGATAGCTCCCGTCTTTCAAAGGTCATATGGCCACTCTAAACGCCAGCTAATTATATTGATAATGCACGCATGCAGGCAATGCATGAGACAGTTCATTTTTATCATGCCGTAATGCATATCACCAACTTTATTTACATGACTGGCAAAAGGCATGCTAATGATATGAATCAGCGACCGTCACTGGAGACCGTCTGTAGTCACTCATTAATGGCCAGGATTGACATTTCTGGGTTTTTCATATTGTGCAGTGCATTTCTGCAGAGAGACAATGCAAGGCAAGTACTGGCCGTTAATTGCGCCTCCGTTTCGGGTGGGATGAGCTTGTGGAAATGATGACCGTGGATAAAATAGTAATGAGGGGCTATTGATTAACCACCCTGAATCGTCCCAGTGCTGTCAGTTTAAAAAAAGATCCAACTGACCTGAGATGATGATGAAGATAATAATAATAATTAATATATTTATTGTTATTGTTATTAGGCCTATTATTAAAACATTTTTGTTGTTTTTGTTTCAGGTTTTGAAAATGAAATGAACTGCTGTCACGACTAAATGACTGAATAGCTGTTTTGACTTCTTTTACCCAGGCTTAATCCCTTTTCTTTAGATTAAATTATTATTATAATCCCAGGAAGCCAATGATTCTCCCAGTTGTCATAAAATATAAAATAAAATAAAATGACCACTTTTCTTAAACAGAAAGTCAGTGAGGCTAATTAATTACTTGTGCTGAACAATATAATGCATAATGTCTAAATAAATCATAGAGTATATTATTTATATAAATTATATAAATAAAATCCTAAATATGGAGAAAGCAAATACCTTACACTCAACTTTATCGTTGGTAATCATACTTGCTCTAAAATTCACACATATCCTATGACAATGTGAAGAGGAGGCCTTTGAGTCTTTCTTTCTTTTGTCACATACTGTAGACTTCCTTCAATATTTAGACTTCCTTGTCTCGATTGATTAGCTCTGGCAACTGTTCTGAATGTTTTAGTGCTTGTTCTGTGTGATCATTAATATTTTATTTGCTGTAGACTGTCGACTCACAGGTGTGAAGTGTAGTTTGTCAGTGCTCAAGGTCAGACTCATGCTCTGTCATTTAAAGCCTGTGATGGATGCGTATAGATCCTTTCATATTTTAAATTGGATAAATTAACAGCGAGTTGCATAGAAATGCAAAGAAAACACATTAAATTGTTAGTGTGCCACATGCCATGCTTTATATGTCTGTGACTGTTTTGTGTCAGCTACATGCTCCTTTTACCCACAGTGTCTGACTTCTGTAGTTTTATGCTTAAGTACTCCAGTGCACATCTCTCTCACACTTCCAGACAGTTTGAGTGTTTGGCATGTTCCAGTGTGGACTGATCAGGATGGATCAGATGCAAAGGAGGAGGGCCAATTTGGATAGAATGGGGCCATACAGTGAGTGTGACTTCATGTTGTGGCAGTACCGTTCTTATGACGGCTTGCATGGGATTCCCCTTCGGCCAAAGAATCGAGGTGATACACTGAGCCTGGAGTGACACATCACACTCCCTGCCTTTATCCTAAGTTGTTTTCCTGTCTGTTCCTTCCTCATCATCTGTCTCCAACACAGTCACAATGTACACCTGTTGATGTTGTGGATTATGTGCACAAACAATGGAGAAACAAAACCCGCAAAACAATGTGATGCTCAGAGCTTTATTGTGGACAAGCAACGCAAGACGCAAGTTGATCTTTGGTTTGTAAGGCACGCGCATCTGAAGGCATGATTGGTGAACAGAAAACACCACTACTCTTCTTCATCAGCAGCTCCAGAGATGGAATACGATTTCTCCTGTGTGTTACTCTCCAGCGTGTCGTCCTCAGTTTTAACAGTTCTGTGGGAAAAAGCAATGCAGAATCTAAGTAGCCTGGAATGAAACTCTAAAACTGAACACTTTTTATTTTATAAAGAAACAATATGTAAAGAGAGATATGGGAATGAGATTGGAATTTGACTCAAGGTCAGAACTGAAGTTCCTGCACAAACACCACAGAACGAATACATGCAAACCACTAAGTCACGGCTCTGACAGAAAGCTTGAATTTAATGCTACCTGATAAGCACAGTCTTTCTCTCCGTCATCTCCACAGCCTGCTCTTGAGTGTAGTCTACAGAGGCGCCTGGGCCGCCAACCCCACCGGCGATGCCATTAACAAGACCTCCTCCAATGCCTCTGCCATTACCGCCCCCAAGACCTTTGGAAGGACCACTGCCAATCCCTCCTCCAAGACCTCTGGCAAGCCCACTGTCTAGACCTCCTCCAAGACCTGTGGCTGGACCAACACCAGGACCTCCGGCCACTCTATCAGCAACTTCTGCAACACCTGCGGCTCCAGCACTGTGAACACTCATGCTGCCGCTCATGAGGGACATGGTCTGCATGCTCTGCATCACAGAAGCAATACGACAGTCTTCACCCTCAATGAGCTTCCTGTGAGCAAAAATTTAGAAGGAAGGATTGAAGAAAATTGCAGAAATTTAGCTTTCTTATATAACTTATACATGCTTATACATGCAATATTAAAGGGGTCAGTCAAGTCAAAATTTCACAGTGATTACATCTTGAAGGTATACAGAAAAAATAGCACAAAAATAAATAAATAAATAACAATGAAAGTTACAAAATATAGGTTTCCATAGCTTTCTGAAATAGACGTGACTTGTCATTAAATTCTGGTATGTTTTAACCTGAAAGCTACAAGTGGTTTTGGAGTAGCTGGTATGTGTTTGGATTTAAAGAGTTTTTCAAGTATCTAAAATCTACCTGTATGTGGTAATTTCAATATCCAGGGCCATCTTCACATTGAGCAGATCTTGGTATTCACGCAGGAGCAGTGCCGTCCTTTGTTTGGAGGATTTCAGCTCAAGCTGCAAGGCTTCAATTCTTGCCTGACAAAAAAAACAAAAAAAAAACAAGTCTTAAGAAGTGCTTAGGTCATATTTATATTCATGCTTATGCTCAGATTTCTTTCTTTGATTTTACTTTGTATGTAGGCCAAGGCATGATTATATGTGACTCGGTTTCTCACCTGGAGTTCCTCCAGTTCTTTTCTGTACTTTTCTTGAGTCTCACGGATCTGTGCTTCCAAAGCCTCATTTTTGGTTTTCAAAGAGTCCAGACCACGCTCCTTATTTTGAATCTAAAAATAAGCAGAATATTTAAAACAAGAGGAAACAATGAATGAATGTTATACTGTAATCATTTTGAACATTGTTATTTTACTATTGTTATGTTGCTCAATTTAAGCATGTGTCAAGAATGATCATTAATACTTACGTCCTTCTTCGCAGTTACAATTTCCTCTCGCGCGCTTCGCATCTTGTCTACATGTTTTGACGTTTTGTTGTTGAGATCATCAAATTTGGTTTTGTACCAAGAGTCCATTTCCTGCAGAAAAATGGTTTTATTAATATGAAGTCCAGGGAATGTTGTAACATTTAGTTACAAAGTGTGTTGTTTATTTTTGTTTGTTTTTTTCAAACAAACTTAATTCCCCCAAAAATGTAAGTAATAAAAAAAAACATACCACCCCCTTTTATTTTAAACGTTTATAATGGTTAACATATAGCAACATTTTTTAACTGAAATATTTTGTAACCGAAACACTATTTGTTACACAAAAATCTTCACCTGTAAATTCTTGGCGGCAATGTCGTCATACTGGTGTTGGATCTGCTTGATGGCGCTTGAGAGGTCAGGGAGGCTGTAGACGTCTGCTGCTGAGGCGTGGGCCTCATATATCTGTTTCATAAGCTCTTCGATTTCCTGAAAATGTGCGGTTTTGAAAAATTTAATTATTTAGCTTTTTATTTATCAAGGGCAATATAACTATTTTGCGTTTTAATTACCTGTTTGTGTACTCTTCGAAGGAATTCTATTTCCACCTCCAGGTTTTCTAGCTGCTTCTCCAAAGCAATGCGCGCGGCGGTGGCGGCGTCCACATCCTGAGGCGATAAAAGATGTTCACCTCATTCACCTCTTTTTTTTTTTTTTTTTTTTTTTTTTTTTTTTTTTACTTATAAACTAAATGTTATAAGACAATTTTATGGTAACCATACCGGACGGAAGGCTTCAATATCAAGCTCGGCTTTCTTCCTCATCTCCAAGGCCTCCTCATATTTCACCTTCATTATCTCCAGCTGACCCGCCATAGCATCCTTTGCAGCGATAGCAAGGTCCTTTGAAAGTAATTATAGGTATTATCATATAATACATAGACTATGTCTAGCCTAAGTCTGATACTATTTCCCCCTCAGTACGAATTCCTTATCTAAGACAACATTATTCTACTCAAAAAAGAGCCTAGTGTAAATGTTTATGAATAATTTATTTTAATTTCATTCATTTACATGGCTGCATGTTAATTTACCAGGTGTACATTTATTGTAGACCTTTAAAATATTATTTGATGCTCAAGATTTGTCGAAAGATCCATTCGAATGACTATAGCTACCCGCTGTACTCTCATCTGGTCCGCCAGCCTCTTCAGCTCCTGGAGTTGCTCCTCGTACAGCAGGCGGAGGCCGGTGGGCTTCAAGTATCGATTCTTTAGGGCCTCGATTTCCGTCTCCAGCAATTTGTTTTGCTGCTCCAGCGTACGAACCTTTGTTGCGACAGGAGAATGAGACAACACAGTACGCGCGTTATGTGCTCTGTCTGTGTGCCCACAGAAGTGCGAATAATGCGCTTTATCTGGCGAGCCAGCATTTCCACACTGCCAGTGCCCGAGAAGCAATCAAGCGTGGCCAAATCAGACAAATCCTGTCAAAGATGGCTCTAAAATGAGGCTTGTTTCCAAGAGCATTAAGAGCACTGTTAAATTATATTGCATTTTTGTTATTTTGTAATCAGTTTACATTTATTATAGTAGTAGGCTATGTTATTCATAATGTATATGGCACTATAACATTGTGATACGCATCCAGTGTTTTGTACCAAGGGCATACTAATTTTGTGTGAGTGCACTTGCCTTCTCGATGTATGCTGCGAGTCGATCGTTTAGCAGAATCATCTCTTGTCTCTCACTGGTTCTTGTGTTCAGGAATTCACGGTTTTCTGCAGAAGCCTGGTCGAGATCGACCCCTGGACGCCCTCCGCTAAGACAGATGGCTCCCATTCCGACACTGCAATTAATTCAGATTTATCACAACGTGTATTCCAAAAGGTAAAATGAGATGTGAAGTGAATGCAAAGTAACGTGTGGCTGACATGGGAAAGATGCATTTGTTTGTCACTTTGGTTTTTATTAGGTTACAGTAGAGCGCTTGAGTTTCCTAGAGGCTGCGTGTGATTTTTATCGGATCAATAGCCTAAATACAATTAAAAAGAAATTGTGTTCTAACATTTTTATCGGATCAATAAATACAATTAAAAAGAAACTGTGTTCTAACGTGTTCTAACAAAAAAATTATTTGCCACCAAACAACAGAATAGGCCTAATTATATTTGGCAATCGAAAAATCTCTCTAATTACTAGGCAAATGTTTAGAGATGATAGATAGATAGATAGATAGATAGATAGATAGATAGATAGATAGATAGATAGATAAGGATAATTTATTTACATTTAAATTATATCTTTATATGTAAATTTTGGATTATATTTTTAGATTTTTTTACAGTATCATTAATTTTATATTACAGGATTTTTTATTGTTTTTAATAATACAACAAATATATATATATTTTTATTGTACATATTAACATACATATTCGTATTAAAATACATATTTATTTTTTATGATGAAATATATGGATAAATAAATTTAAATATCTTTAAATACTTAGTGTGTGTATGTGTGTGTGTATAGGCTATATCTATAGAGAGAGAGAGAGAGCGATAGATAGATAGATAGATAGATAGATAGATAGATAGATAGATAGTTTATTTACATATGATTTATATCTTTTATTTTTATATATACATTTTGGATTATATATTTAGATTTTCTTGCAGTATCATTAATTTTATATTACAGGATTTTTATTGTTTTTTAAATACACATATAACAAAATAAAAATACTTTTTTATTTTACATATTAACATATTTGTATTAAAATAAATATTTATTTCTAAGATTAAATATAGGGATAAATATATTGAAATATCTTTAAATACTTCCTTAGTAAATACACGCACACACACACACACACATACACATACAGTATATATATATATATAATATATTTGTATGATGTAATGGTCTCTTTTATTAAAATTCTTTTATTAAAAGCTTACCCTGAGCATCTCCTAAATGCCAGAAACAATTAATTACTTTGAGGAAAAAAAAAAAATAAATTCTGTAGGTTTAACAAATTGCATTTAGTTTAATGCATGTGATGATGTTCTGCATTGTTCCTTTATTTATCTGTGCCGGCAGGATGGGCAATGCTTACCCAGTCTTGAATGGCTGACTGCGTGAGGATGAGATGGTCCTCCGGCCCACTGCCATGCTGCTGCTGACAGCACTGGCTTTACGGGTGTAGCTGGCTGAACGGCACCTCCCGACATCCCGTCTGACGGGAGAAGGGCTGCTGACCCTCACCTGGTAAGAGGAGGCGCTGGTGTCCTCGAAATGGCGGCGATAGGATGAGATCCTTTCTGGGCTGCGACTCATCCTGGGTCAGTGGCTGAACTTTAATCCCTTGCTGTGTTGATGTCTTCCTCTCGCAAGTTCTGCTCGCAAATCCAGACTCCCAGAGATCCAGGCGTTTTATACTCCGCTATAAACATGAGTCAATGCTATGGGAATGTTGAGCCTCTGCACCATCAAGAATTGGGCCCGTCTCTCAAACATCTGTCAGGGTCTTGAGAGGTGTTGAACGAAGGGGTAAATTATGAGACAAGGCTCCATTAGTCTGGAGGTGCAGTCATGATGTGATGTGGTTTGATATGTAAGGATTTTAATTACACATGCTTCTAGACAGGGCAAGGAGTAATGTCACAAGGTCAATCTGAGCAGAGGGAGATGACACTAATGTGGTCACCATTTACATGGCAGAATGTGCAAAAATGAGAAATGCGAGAGGAATTAACTAGAGTGTTTTTCTATGGCCTGTCTGAGATTCACGCTTGAGGTGACTAAAGGATGTAAGTGGGAATTACAAAGTCCTTGGAGTCTTTTTAATCAGGATCTAAAGAATATTTTTTTTCAGTTGAAATATGGTCTAATCTTTATTCATTACAGAACTTTTTTTTTTTTAAATGCTGACCGAATGTGGTTTATGAGATTCTTTCCGACTATCTAAGATTTGCCAGGCATGTGGGAGGAAGGCTGGGTCTGCATCTCTCTGAGATGTGAGAAGTGGCTAAATGAGCTCAAACACTCAGGCGTTATTTTACTCCTGCTATCTCATTCAATTACAGTACATTAGTCACTCATCCCTATAGCAGTACGCATACAGAAAAAAAAAAACTATGACAGCATTGGTAAAGACAAAAGACTAGCCTCTTTATTGGCAATAATAAGGCACTGTTATCTTTGTCTGCTCATGCTGCTTTGCTGACTTATAATTAAAACAATTTTCTAAATTTCAGATTCATCAGTAAGAGACAGCTTTGTCACATCCACATTAATGAGAATGGTACACATAATTCTTATAATCGTAAACATACGTATAGCTCAAAGACTAACACTGCACTCTCAGAAAAAAAAGTTAGTGAGGTATTAATATGTACACTTAAGGTACTATCTTTTACTAGGTACAAAGATTTACCTTTGGAAAATATACTGCCCCAGTGACGGATTTTGTACCTCTTTTTTTTTTGTGAGAGTGTAAGACATGCTTCTATGATTATATAGTGGCAGTGCCATGTACAGCTCTTGTTATCACTAGTCACAGATTACACTGAAGCATGCATAAGCAAATAAACATTAATACCTTTAAATATTAAAATGTAATTTATTCCTGTGATGAGGAAGTTGTCCTCCTTAATATTTTTGTTAAAACAGTAATTCATTCAGGGTTCTTTGATGAATAGAAAGTTTAACAGAACAGAAGTTATTTAAAATAGAATATTCTTTGCTGAATAAAAGTATTATTTTCTTTTTAAAAATATGTATTTACACAAAGTTTTGTAGTTCACTAAATTACAAGGATATGTACATCTGATTTTTACATTTTGTGAAGAAAACCTGAGTAGTTTTTTTTCCTGTGCAAAACTAAAGCCACTCCATTTAATGTTGATATTCATATTTGTAGCACAAATGACCCTGCATTTTAATATTTATTTCAAATTTACATTTAAGTATTTAGCAGATATTTTTATCCAACAAGACAAATGTGAGATAACACAGATTTATTTTTATTTCAAATAATCGCAATACAACATAGCATCAAGGTTTTATTTTCAAGTATACAAAAACATAACTCTCCAGTTACTTTTAAACAGTGCTATGTTGAATTCATAAATCACTGAATAAAATTTATATATATTTTTTTTCCTGATATTTGGATTGCCTGCTCAAAGTATTTAGGTTTAACTACTAGGCAAATAGCCAAGAGCCCTTTGAACAGAAGTTGTAACATACACACTGTAGGCCACTGCACTTCCCATTCAAACCGACTACATCAAATAAAATATCAGTGTGGAATGTGCACTGCTCACATCATATAACAGTGCATCTTTCAGGCTTAAAATACAATCACACCATTCCTTTATTTCCAGTCAATAGCGTTAAATGATTCAGTCTTACTGGCACATTTTGACTCTGTGTCAATGGTATAATTCAGGCTGCAGTACAACTCAATCAAACTTCTATCACAGTGTTAACATGACTACAGCATGACAATCAGTCTTTGGTTTTTATTAACTGATGTTCTGCCCATTCTTGCCATCCGCCTGGATACTGCTGGACCCTACAAGAAGAGAGAGACAACTTAAACAACTAAAGCAAACAGAACTTCAGTATACAGCACTATAGCATGTTGATCTTAAACTGGTTTAAATGTGCAATATCTTTTATTTATTCAGAAAAAATAACATTTTCTGTAATGCATTTCATAAAAGCACTTATCCAAGAATTATCCTTTTATTTCACAAATTAGCATGGTTTTATTGTTTGTTTTTCAACCTTAGTATACTATATAAAATTGAGCATAGTCTGCCTATAATGCATGAATGATACTACTGCATCTACATACTTATAATGAGAATAACAGTGAAAAACCATTAAAACAGAGATCTCCAAACCAGGGAAAAAGTTGGCCTGTGATGACCTTTGATTTAGCCCACCATTGCCATATCACAAGAGGGGGAAAACATGCCATTGAAGCATGTATTTATTTCTAATTTAGGGTTTTTGTTCCACCATTTTGTGTTTTATTTTTTGCATTGAAATATAAGTTAATTGCATTTCAAAAACTAATATTTTAATAAAATATAGTTGGAAAAACGCAACATTTAATTTTGGCCTATGGCCTGGTTTGATTTTTGGCCCATCATAGTAAAAAGTTTGGGCAGCCCTGCATTAAAATATTACATTCATCCCTTATTGTATAATAAGAATAACTGCTCACTTGGTGTATCCCAAAGACACTGCATTTTCCAGGGCTTTTTTGCTTCTTACACCAGCTAGACAGGTGAACACTATATTTTGGGATTGTGATGGCATGACTCCTCCGTATTTCTCCTTGAATTCATCAGGCGTGAGCTGGAGAGCTCCATTCACCTGTCCCACTGCAGAAGAGAGGGTACAATATAATAATTTACATAATGTGTCTTTAAATAAACATTATATACGGATTAGGCCATGCACTGACTTACACGGCACGTTAATTGACCCCGGTATGTTCCCGTATTCCCTGAGTTCCCACGGCTCGCGGACGTCTATAACCACACTGGAGTCGGACAGCAGCAGTTTCCTCAGCTGCTCGTAGGACACATTTATTGAAGGCTGGCTTGAAGAACTGAAATTTCGTAATGAAGCTCCATCATAACGAATGACACGGATGTCTGGAAGACAGATAGACACGTTTGACCAACAGAGGCCGTTCTTCTGCTACACGTATAGTTGTCATGTGATATTTACCTTTAAAAAGAAAAATACCTTACTTTACACCTTTAGAATAATTTATACAAGTACTTCTTACAGCTCAAACTTTTCCAAATACGCAGAGCCAGAAATGACATATGTTAAATCGGTCGAGATAAATGCAAGATTCACCGTGATTTTTCAGAACTATCGATGCCAAGCACGGTGTATTACTTTTAACTGTTAAATATCAATGCTATATTTCAACACTCACACTGTAAGCAACGCGAATGTGTCCAGCATGAAGTAGTTGCCAGTTGTCTTGTAACAGGAGTGACACTTCTGCTCGCTAAAACCCAGACAATACTCCTCGTCAGCCGTGAATAGACATTTAACGCCATGCTAGGATTTATGGTAATGAAAGCTGCACGATGACGGTGCTCTTTACTTCGTGTTTTGTATTTAAATATTGACGAAAACACGGTACAAGTGATTGTAAGGAACGTAGCTGGATTGCAGCTACCTACTACTCCTGCACGCATGCGCACAACTACGTATTACCAGTGACGCGGGCTCCTCGTCTTTTGACTCCCAAAATCGTATGCAAATTTCTTTTTTTTTTCTTTTCTTCTATTTAGCTTTTCTTATTTCTAAACATTAACGTTTTTAATTTTCTTTCATGTGTTCTGACGACATTGATACATGTTGACACATTTTGTATATTGCATACAAAGTTATATGCTATTAATGTCATCTCTGTACTGTTTACAAGCATAAAAAACTCATAATAATAAAAAAAAAACTCTCTTTTCGTTTTAATTTTATTTTTTCTTTATTTATTACTCTCTCTTTGCCTATTTTTTGTATATCTGTTTAACAAAGTGCTATACTGTGTTTTATATAAAAGAAATTATTGTCATGTTATAATTTGACTGGAAATGAAAAAAAAGTAGACCCACACGTGCTATGTGGTTCCAATGTTAAACTAATCAGTAGAGAAACTGGACATGCAGGGATTAAATTTTTAATTAGTGATGCTTACTAAGGAGAGCATTTGAAAATCTAGAATGTACCTTAATTTTAATTTCTATATGAATAATACATTGTTATAATATTACCGTACTTTAATTAAAAATGCAAGCCGGTATGCAGATCTCAAATATGCATATTAACATAAAAAATACAAAAGACAAATGAAATGTACAAATACAATATATAATGCATTACAAAGTGTGTAACTAATTAAATTATGCAAACAGTAAAATAAAAATAGAGTATCATAAATCAAGCAAGAGGTAATTATATTTAACAAAAAAACTGCCCTTTTGCGCTTACATTTATACAAAACACCGCAGCACTTTTAAAACAGCTCTGAACAGCTCTTTTGTAACTACAGTGGATATACAAACGAGTTTGGCCATACAAGTATCCGTAGTGCGTCGTTGAGGATGCGACCACGTGACACATGTGATACTTGTGCTTTCTGTTCCTCTCCAAATGCCACCAAATACGCGGTCAGACTCTGTTAATCAGAATATAAACTGCGTCTCGGGATTACTCGATTCCTGATTGTCGAAGTGTTAGATCCGAACACCAAAACTACAGGCAGAAATTCTTCCGTATTTGTAAACTTGGAAGCATATGCAAGTTATCAGCTTCGCTCTTCCACCTGGCCACTTGACAACTGACGTTCACTTGGTAGTGAGCCTGGAGAGGAGGGGACCATAAAGAGGGTGAGCTGGGTTTATTACTGTAAGCCAAAGACCATTCGATGTTTATAGCCACTCTTTTGGAGCAACATTGTGCTATAAACAGATCTGACTTACTAAAGAAGCTAAGGCCTTTAACCAGCCGGTACCTGCTGTCAATGCTTGTATCAGTTACCTGGGCAAGTCTCAGGTGTCGTGCTCTTTTTTTTCTTTGCTACAGTGGCTGTGCTAATAACTAATTCCCCTGTATGTCTTTATTACCCTCACTTACGGATTCGTCAGTTCTAATTAATGGTTATACTGGAGACATCCTTATCAAAATTGTATTCAAATGCTGTCCTCTTTGGTACAGTATGTGGTTGAAATAGGCCTGGTACTGACTGCAATGTTTGCCCACTGAGATAGTTGAGATGGAAAGGAACAATACTCAGGAGTGTCAGTAGATTATATTAATTACAGCGTTTTTAAACTGTATGTTCTTCAGTAAAAACAAAAATTGTTGAGGGGAAAATCAGATTGTGAAATATAATGTCAGTTTACATGTTGTGAGTCTTGATTTTTAGCGGTTTATAGCCTTTAAGTTGTATTGTTTTAATATTGCCTTGTATTTGCACAATATTTTTTATTTAATGTAATTAATATATATTTCTCATATCATTTTGAGCAGTTTTTAGCCTTTTAGTTACATTGTATTGTATTTTAATATTTTTTTTAGCCTTGTAGTTGCATTATATTTTTTTTAACAATGTTAATTAATATATTTTTTTCGTATATTTTTACATTTTGTAATTTTTTTTTTAACCTTTTAGTTATTCATTTTGTCCCCACCTTGGAAGCTTTGCCAAGGCCCTCTAGTGCGACCTGGCTCCCAGGCATGTGTTGTATGATAATATTCAGAGTTTTAGGCTTCAGAAACACAATTTCAACTGTGCTGTGGGCTCTCATACTTAGTGAGTGACTTTTTTCCTAGATACAAATGCGGCTGAAAGACCCCTTCTCTTTAAAAACCGCAGACATGACCAAGCGGTCTAACAAGCCAAAGAAGCCTCGTGATGAAGACTCGTCTGACGAGGTTGGCGGTAAGGAAAGGTTTCAGTGTCATTTCTCATGCCAGAACATTATTCATGGGATGCTTGGTACTCATTTCAAAAATCATAGAGAAGCATCCAAGGTATTTATCAGACATTAAGGATCTATCATGCATGAAGTTCATTCTAATTCAAATTGTGGGTTTACCAATGCTTGCATAGATTTGTAAACTACAGTAAAGATGCATATTTTGGTGTCATCCAGGGTTGACATGCCAGCATGTGAGCAGGGCTGTGGACCTCAGCTCAGTGAAGAAGGCAGTGACAGGCAGCCTGTGGTCGGTGTGCTCCGATTGCCTTAAAGAGAGGAACATGCATGAGGGAGAACCAGCAGGAGCACATGACATCCTTGTGTGCCTCAAGTGTGGGTTCCAGGTGAGATTTTCTCATTCTGCTGCAGTAATATATTGTGCTACAATGTAGGCAGTTTTGTCACTGTACAGTGACAGGTTGTTAAGTGGCATATTTGCATTTCACAAATGTTGGAAGCTTGACTGCCATAATAGACAATTTATTGTAAGATATTTACACACAAAGCAAGGATAACTGACAAGTCATTTTTAAGGCATTTTTAGAGGCTCTAAGCCACACTGATGTGTCAACGATATTGCTCAAAAGTTTGGGGGTTGGTAATATTTAAAAAAAAAAAAAAAAAAAAAAAAAGTTTTTAAAAGAAGTTCACTACGGCTGCATTCATTTGATTGAAAAATACAGTAAAATCAGTGAAATTGTAAAATATTATTACAATTTAAATGAACTGTTTTCTATTTTAATATATTTTAAAATGTAATTCATACCTGTGATGGCAAAGCTGAATTTTCAGCGACCATTAGTCCAGTCAGTTTAGCGTTTTAATAGAAACAGATACAGATAGAGATACAGATTTTTCAGGATTGGTGAATGCAGAGTTCAAAATAACAGCATTTGTTTGAAATAGATTTTTTTTCTAACAATGTAAAATTATTTTACTTTCACTCTTGATCAATTTAATGTGTCCTGGTTGAAAACAATTATGAATTTATGAAAAAAAAAATATTTTACTGACCCCAAACATTTGAACATTGTTGTAAAAAATGTAGACTGGCCTAACACACAGCTGTGGTGGTTG
The DNA here is from genome assembly GCA_021397915.2 of Tor tambroides. Lineage (NCBI taxonomy): Eukaryota > Metazoa > Chordata > Actinopteri > Cypriniformes > Cyprinidae > Tor > Tor tambroides. The sequence continues at coordinate 14,726 of JAFVLL020000148.1, forward strand.
GGTACTGCAAGTTTTAAAAACAAATAATGAAGTTTTATTAGGGCTATGCTTAAAAGATCCTATTATTCTCTGTCCCCTGTTCATGCAGAATTTTCTAAAAGTAATTTGAGTTTCCTTTGGCCCACTGTTTTTGTATGGCGCATTTAAGCCGTTTGGTCTTGATTTGACACTGTAAAAAAAAGTTATATGTTTGCAATCACTCGATTTTGATTGACCATGCTGAACAGGAAGAATTTTACTAAAACTCGTCCAAAACTTTTTCCCCGTTGAGAGTAATATATGATAACCTTGCTATTGTGTCTCTCACTTTCAGGGTTGTAACCAGGCAGAAACTCAGCATTCCACAAAACACCAGCAAGCTCATCACTCTGACTCTCACTGTATCACCATCAGCCTCAGTACATGGAAAGCCTGGTAGGAAACATCAACTGATGATACTGTATTATTCATGATTATTTATTCTTATGCATTTTTAGAAAGATCACCATATATGCAAAAGTTTGGGGTCAGAGCAAGGTTGCGTTAAATTTATCAAAAATTACAGTTTTCAAAAAATTGATCAAAAATTACATTGTTACATTTTTTTTCAAGTAAATACTGAACTTTCTATTCATCAAAGTTCACGGTTTCAGCAAAAATATTAAGCAGCACAACTGTTTTCATTATTGATATTAATAATAAAAAAAAGTTTCTTAAGCACAAATCAGCATATTCAAATTATTTCTAAAGACTGGAGAAATAGCACATTCACAGAAATAAATTACATTTTAAAATCTATTAAAGTAGAAAACAGTTCATTTAAAAGTTACTGTATTTTTGATCAAATAAATGTGCCTTGATAAATGCTTTAGAAAGAATAAGAGGGAGAGATTTTTTTTCAGAAACATTAAAAATTCTTACGGACCCCAAACTTTTGAAAGGTACTAGTGTATGTTCTTTTAGTGTATGTAAAAGACATGAAAGGCATAATAGATGTAAAAAAAAAAAAAAAAAATATATATATATATATATATATATATATATTGATGTTTGTTTTGTTCTCCTTTAACAGGTGTTTTGAATGTAAGGAAGAGCTCTCCACTCACTGCAATAAGAAAGCTCTGGCTCAGACTCTGGATTTCCTGCAGAAGCACTCAGCAAAGGCCACCTCAGGTAGTTATTCCACAGGAAAACAAGCAGAAGTGTGACTTTATCTTTAATCATAGAAAAACACGTAGTGACAGTCATTCACGCTATTGTGGAGATTCTTCTTTAATAGTGGCTGAGTCTTCTTTAAAGATTAAAACATGAAAATCCCCTTGTTTTCCAGTGCTGTGGGGAGCTCAAATAAGAGCTGATTTCTCTTAAATGGCTTTTTTAGAAGCTCCTCATTGTTTCTCTGTCCACAGCAATGCCATGTTGGCACATCTGTCGGTCATTGACCTTTGTCCAGGGATCACTGGTTTTTAGTTTGCCAGATACAATGAGGGATATCACACAGTTTTTAGGCAGCCTGAAATGATATTATAGGTGATATTTCACAGGCAAAAAATCAGCTGTTTTCTTCAATATCCTCTTCTGCATTCACTTAAATTCATTTTCATTTGTATCGCTGTTCACAATATATGAGGCATTTTACACTTGAAATAGTTAACCCTGGATCATTCTAACTCCTTGGTAAATAAAATCCTATGTTATTTTGTCTCACTTTTGACACTTCACACCACTCATACTTTATTTAAAATCAGACATTTCACACAATACGGTTCTAAACAGTATTAGCAACCATGATTGAATACATTCCTTTTGCAACCGATTTAAATGACGTCTTGTCTCGCGCTTTCATATCAGTGAGAAAAATCTTGATGCCATAAATCCTCCTTGGCTTACAGCACGCTGTGCTTCAGTTACTGTTTGAAGCTTGTAAATGTAATGGTAATTATTGTAAGAAAGACATAAAACTGCTCAAGAAAGACAGTACAATGACCCTCTCATTTTAGCATTGATTTTTGTCTTATAAGCGATGTATTGAAATTTGTGATACTGGAATCACAAGATGTTTGTTGGCTCAGTCTTTAGCTCCTGCTGAGTGTGTTACCCAGGTGTAACTGTCATAACAGCAGCTCCCTGGCTCCATCTAGAGCTCCAGCACCAATGCTGCCTTGGATGCAGGATGAAGTTACTCTGTTTCACATTTAGAGTGAGAAGTGTTTTCTCAGTTATTTCTCCACTTACTAGTCTTGTCATGTCTTGGAAAAGTTGTTTCCAAGATCATCAGATCCATGATCAACTGCTCCTTTGTATGATTTTTTTATTTTTTTTTAAATTGATGAATCTGTCTTGTGGGTCATTTCACTCCAAAATCAGAAGAAAAAAACTTTAGAAAGGAGGAAATTGTATTCATATTTAAGAAAATGAAGCTTTTAAACATTGCGACATTGTTTTCATGATAATGTGCTTAAGTATCATAAAAATAATGTCACAAAGCACACTGCAGTTCAGACATTTGTGGTCAGGAAGATTTTTTTTTTTTTTGAAGGAATCAATACTTTTATTCAACAAGGACACATTAAATTGACCAAGAGTGGCGGGAAAGACATTTGTAATGTTACAGCAGATTTCTGTTTCAAATAATCAAAGAATCCTGGAAAAAAATCTTGGTTTCCACAAAAATATTAAGCAGCCACAACAATAATAGTAGGTGATGTTTCTTGAGCACCAAATCAGCATTTTTGATTAATCATGTGACACTGAAGACTGGAGTATCAGCTGCTGAAAATTCAAATTTGCCATCACAGAAAAATAGTTATTTTACAATGTAATAATATTTCACATATTTTGAACAGTTTAGACTTTTTTGTCCTGTTGTTGTTGTTACATTTTTCATTTTGTTTTGTGAAATTGGAGTGAGTTATGACCTGGACATGTTCTTGCAAATGTTATGAGACTCACCGAAATCATTAATCCTGTAAAGCCTGGCTGAAATTATAAGAATCACATAAGAGTATGATTGTGTGCTGTAGTTGTGAAGTGATTATTGTGAGGAAACCATCTTAATTACTTTTCAGTTACAGCTATCTGTCATTGTTTTATTTGAGTTTCATCTATAAGCATAAAAGTGAGCTTGTATTCTCTGATATGCAAGTTTAGACATCTTCTCTATCTGACTTTGACAGTAAATGCCGAAGCACAGTGTCTGTTACAATTCTCATTTCCCTTTTCAGTGATCAGCAAAGGCTAGTGTATAAAATTTCACATAGCTGTGAAATATGCTACCACCTTATCCTTGCATGATACTTAACAGTCATTGAATCCATTTCTGTCCCTGTCCGTGCGCTGATGCTCTGGTGTAGCAAAGTTTAGCTCATTTAAACCCATCCTAACTGGTCGACCGCCACTCCAGCGGCAGCCAGGCTCTTGCTGGAGAAGCTGCGCTCCAATTCCGTTACTGCCGCACGGCTGCGCTCATTAATGGCATTAGGCGCTTGAGTGGTGCTCCCCGGTCGGATTCCCTGAAGAACAACTGCAGCTGTGTGGCAATCAGATCCTAAGGTCTGCTCCTCCCCCTGCTCTGCCTCATCTCCCATGATTCCTCGTCTCATTTTCTTCAGAAGGAGCAGCTTGTTTCCAGCTTGCATCTTCAGCTGTTAAAGGCAGTAGATGTTGTGAGAAGGACTTTTTGCTTGTGAAATAGCTGTGTTGTCACATTTACTTCAAGCACTTTTTATTCTGTCTTTTAGTGGAAAACCAGTCCACTCCAGACAGAGTCAAACAGATTCAATCATCTTCGCAGGATGGCTTTGAACATATTCAAACATCTTGGTGTTTGCCAGATGATAATTGTATATAATCTCTGTCTGATCTAGCCCGATAGACTCTCCGAGCCAATAAACTCGAAGACAGAAAAGGGAAAAACCGTTGTGACTTTCTTCTGGTGAGGACTAGAAAGTAGCTGGTGGTGGTCTGTGGTATTTGGCCAGAGTTGGGCCACCTCCTGCTCCTTTCCTTCTTATCTAGCTCTTTAAATTACCTGTTGCCATTCTTCCATGCTCATTGTTCCTGGCGAGCCGACTAAATGAGGGAGAAACGGGCGGCCATTGTGGCTGCGAAATGGACTGGCGCTGGCATAGAGGAGCTGGTGAAATTGCATTTCTGCAATATTTGAAGGCCAGGGTTTTTTTTTAGACACAGCCTGTTGTTGTGTTCGCTTTTTCTCATAGACCTGTGGCACAAAAGAGCCCCAGCAAGAATTTTCCAGAATCCATAATAGTTTTCCACAACAACAGCAGGGAGAAGAAAGAAAATCTATTAACTGCGCTCTCTCAGCAAAAAGGCCTTCAGCTCAAGTACCAGAGTCTTGGTAGAAAGAGACTTGACCTCAGAGCGCCAGGCTTGTGCTTGAAACACAGCTGGGAAGGCTTTGTTTGAGGAAATTAAAATGTTTTTGCTTCAATAGGCATCAGAGTCTGGCACATGCAACAGTTGAATCTTCATTTTCTCTTATTGATTTTCAGTCTCATTTCATATTTCATGAGGTGAGGGTTCAAAGTTAGTTTGCTTTACATTTCTTGTTTTTATTCATTTATTCTTTTTCTAAACACAGTTGTAAACAATTTGCATGATAATCCAGAGTAAGTGGATAATATTAAAATTAGCGTAGAATTGTACCCTGTGCTCAGGGTCTCTTTTGTAATCCATTATGGTTCCTAAACCAGTCTAAAACAGCTAAGCACTTAACAAAGTAACATTTCGAAGTAGGGATGGACCTATAATTTAAAAAAAAAGATTTTTTATCTGTCAAATGTAATTGTGCATGTTTATTGTCCGTATTTTTACATTTAGATTCCTTTTTCTTTGATTTAATGCTTATGTAAGGTAACTTCACCTGTAGCATTTAAACGTTTTCACATTTAAAAATGTTAATTTGTAATTTTATTTTCAAATTATTTTTCATGAAATAGTCTAGAATTTCAATATATAACATTAAAAATAATAATTATCCCCAGAATTTTAATACCAGTGCATCCCTACTTTCAAGTCTACTAAATGCCTCCTAATTTATTTTTCTTTACTGGTTCACTTTTTTTTTTTTAACTTTAATGTTGGTTGTATTCATTGGAACTCATTAACCTTTTTTTGATGTGCACTTTTATGGTTTTTAAACCTTGTTTTACATTTAATCTGCCAATGTTGAGGGTTTTACGGCTAAGTCTTGTTGATTACTAAGGATGGTTAGCCTCGGGTGGAAGAACGCTCTTCTATTTAGGTCAATCCAGGGCCATCGTGAACGGCACATTTATGTGTGTGTGTGTGTGTGCATGAAAGAATCAAGACGTTGGATACCCTTGGCCTCAGATGGCAATGAAGCACAGTTTTCATGCCCCATGGCCACAACAAATTAGTAAGACATTTGGTGTTGCTCGGCCTTCCTCATGACTGCTTGCCATCTTCAGCCTGAAGAGAGATGTCCTTCACTTTATGAGGAAAAAAAGGGAAGGTTTTGAATAGTGTACATGTTCAGTGCATTCACTTCTATAAGTCTGTGCTTGACTCTTCTTGGCAAGTTCTCCACTGCAATGCTTTAAACACTTGTTAGTTTTGTGATACTTGTTTCAATGCTTTTCCTCAAGCACCAATGAATAGCAGTGCTACTTTTATGACCTTTGGAGTTATGTATACCAAACAGGTTATAAATAATTACTTCTGATAATGTGGTCTTGCCTAGGTTGTCTATGTGGTTATTTACCCACCCTCATGTCGTTTCAAGCTTGAATGACTTTCTTTCTTGCACTAAACATAAAAATATATTTAAGATGTTTAGCAGAATGTCCAAGCTGCTTGGATGATATAAAGAGGCTTGTTTTTTTTTTTTTGTTTAAATTTATCTGTTTTGACTTATTGGATGTTTAAACTGTTCATGTTTACTTTCCCTATTTTTACATTGAGAGTACCTATTTTCTGTCATCTAACACTCACAAAGTTAATCTTTAAACCACTAATAATATTCAATATAATCTTCAGCAAATCTCTGAATGAATGTCTATTTATCATTCTTTACAAAAAAATAATATTGTGGTGCCTAAATTCCCTTGTAGCATTTAGCAATGATTGAGTTTAGTTTTAGGGTTTTGTTTTCATTTATTTAGACAGAATAGTACAGAATGTTAGATAGGCAAGAATGCACTGTTGTTATTGTTAAAGCTGCAGTCTGTAAGTTTTGCCTCTTTGTCGCCATCTCTGTTTGAAAACCCGGAATTGCAGCTGCTTGCGAAATTATCTTTCTTTCATGGGCTGTGCTTCGGAACGTTAATGTTTTGAGGTGAATGTGTGGCAGTCAGTCACGTACCGGTGTGGATGTTTACTGTAATTCGCAATCACAGATTCTAGCCTACGTCTTGGAATATATGACCCAAATAGGAATTTTCACTGTATATTGTCATCTGAACAAGTAAGTAACAAGTCTGCCACGTTTGTTCTGACCAGCTGAGGAAAAAAGCATTACAATAAATCACGCTACCAATGGTGATTAAATCTAACGATCGGTTAGCTCATATCACATCAAACCGTGCAAATTATTATTATTGTTATACTTTATTCTCAAATTAATAATGTTAACAACATCAGCATTGCTTGACTATTGCTGCCTTCACGTGCTATTGGAATTATCGTAATTACGAGTTTCCTAGTTGGAAATTGGACGTGAACGGCCCCTCAAGTCATATTTACTACTGGGAAATTCGGAAATAATTTTGATACCAGAGTTTCCGAGTTGGGCAGGTCATAAACTTTAAACATGGTGGAGGGGACAACCATTGCTGCTGTCAATGCTGTTCTCACAACAACTACATCCCTTTGTCTAGATATGAACGATCATTCGAAGCATATTGTATGTTTTATAAGCAGTGAAATAAGCATGTATTTGACCGAAATTCCAGAATTGCCAGCAAACTGCATGTATAGTGCGGTGAATGTTTATATGATTGTCAACCAATGGGATGCTACATTTTATTCTTTCCGAAATTAAAGCACTTGAATCACGACTTCATAAGTGGGAAATAGGAAATTTCCGATAGCACGTGAACACAGCATATGAGTATAGTGTGTATTAACGTGTAGATTTAAATTTCTATACAGTCTAATCTAATTGTCATGCCATTCGAATTTCATATTAAGAAATTCTTCTAACCCAAAAAGCAAATTATGCTCCCTTCGAGCTGGTTTTTGGAAAATACAAATCTTGTGTAATCCTAGGCTATCTGTAATCAGAAGCACATTTAAAACTGGAATATAATTTAATTTCATTCACGTGTTTCATAAACACACAATCCTTTCTGGATTACAATCTGCCATCAAAATGAAAAGTGTAATTATTCTAGCTGCTGTGAGAAAAGGCTATAAACGATCCGCCACCTGCAGGATCCTCACATGCGATAGCCTACTAGCCGGGCCAACTTCTTTATGTTTACAGACGTGACGTAATGACGCAGTGCCATGCTTGAATTTCCCGTGAAAACCTACCCATACCACTCAAATTAGAAAACATTATTATAAGCTAACCGTTGTGAATTGGGCTAAAGTAAGGCGATTTTCATTTAAGTATTAAAATGAATAAAACTAAAACTGAAATAAAGCTAAATAGAAATATAAAAATAAGTAAAAATGGCAAAAAAAGCACATAGCAGTTACTAAAACTTAAACTGAAATTAAAATGAAAACCATAATAAAAAGAACTAATTTGAAATATTAATAAATACTTAAATAGTGTATGAATAATGCAGTGGAAATGTTACTATTGGGGCCTCCTTACTTTTTTAAAATTTATACAATGCATGTGAATGGTGACGTGGCCCAACTGTGGTCACTGTTTGCTTTTATTGTATAGAGAAGAGCAGCTTAGACATTCTGCTAAATATCTTTTTTTGTGTTTCACACAATAAATTCTTGCTGGTGAGGGTGGGTAAAAAAGGTTTTTACAGTGCTTATGAAAGATCTTCTTTTTAACAAAGTTAACAGGAAACCAAATCCCATTACTTTGGCACTTGTGCGTTTTGTAGAGAGCTGGGTGGGGAGGAGTGGATCGCTGATCGTTTAGGCTGCCCCGGGGACATGCTCCACAGTGTCACTCCTGCCCATATTCGGTGGCTGAGCAAGGAGAGCCAGGTGGTGGTGCCGAGTGCAGGACAGTCAAGCGTGGCCGTGGTGCATGCTGACATTTGCCTTTGCTAACTGCTGCAGGGAGAGGAAAAATCTGTTTTTCCATATGCTTGTTCAGGACACTACCCCCCCCCCCCCCCAAGTCCCCTCTACGTATCTCCTTCGCTGCGATCCTGGCAGATGGCTCTCTGAACATTGTTTACCTTGATCAGTGGGCCCAGATGCGATGTAACTCCATAGGCATTCCCACATCACACATTTATTCTCCTGGTCCATTCAAAAAATGGGACCGACAAGATGCAAAAGTACCTTATTGCCATCACACTCACTCATTCTCCTATTTGCTCATTGTAAGCGCTGTGCGTCCCTGTTGTCCACACTTGTTTGCACCACAGTGTTCCTGGACATATGGGCTCCCTCCCGAATGACTTTATGGACACAGACAAGCTTCCAGATGTTTCCATGTAGTGCTCCAGATGCTTTTGGCCCCACTTAGGAATAGCAGCACTCCAGTCTATTGTTTTGATGCCTGATTAACCCCTGTGAGAAAATCGTGAGGGCACAGAGGCTGCCCACTTTAGATTTTAATGTTTTTTTTTTTTCTGAACAAGGCTTAATTCTGGGCCAGTTTGTGCAATAAGTGTGTTTGGATCTGCATAACATTCGGGGCAGCTCCGGAGAGCATTGTTGCACAAAGGAAATCCAATTTACTTCCTGAATTGGAGAACATGGATTGACCTTGGGCTTTCCCTCAGATGTGGCGGAGTGACAATATGGATTCAGAAGGGGGGCTAAATAAGGTGATCCTGGGGCGGCAATGTCAGTTCAACCTGAAAGATAACTCAAGACATTTTAGTTGCTTTCCTGATTTAAGAAATTACTTTTTCCACCCCACCATATGCCTTGGTATTAATTGTCTGAATTTAAGAGATTATACTGCAGCCTTGAAGTCTTTAAGAGAATCTGTGTGTCAGCTTAGGTGCGTTTATGAAGACCCCTGGTATTATCCAGCAGAGATTCATCAAAGGCTGACCTGCAGAAACATCCCCCATCTGCACAGGCATTCAACAGCCTGACATGTCTATTATTGTACATTAAAGTGCCTTTTTTCGTAATAGTTTCGATTCTGTTGGATACACAAGAATGTGAAGGGACATTCATATAAGTGCTTTGGTTTTGTGTAGTTTGTCTAAAAGATGACCTCCAAGGCATCATATTCCATGTTGTTTACAGCTCGTCAATGTATGTTGTCTTCTTTGTGGATCTTTTCAACAGGAGCGTTGGGGAGAAATCAATGCACACTAAGGGATGTAACAACTAATTTTATCCACTTTCTAAACATAAAACATTCATGCAAGAATAAATCAATTGGGACACAAGAATAAGACATATTCACATCTATATGATATGAATTACTTCAGGTCATTTTGAAGCTATTTAGAGCACATTACATGAATACGGTACACTAGTGTCTCTAGCAACTATTATTTTATCAGTAATTACAAAACAACATTTGAACCCAAATTAGTTGGAACTTATTGAGCGTCAGTTTACTTTTTTTCTGTTTTCAATCCTGTTATTTGCAGTAGGGCTGCAACAATTAATCGATAAAATCGATTAGTATCGATAATTAAAATCATCGACAACGATTCTCATTATCGGTTAGTCGGGTCTGCCCACAGTGCACGTCCAACTTCAGCCGGTCGTGTCAAATTACAGCACTGAATAACGCATTTCTATGGACAAAATGCATCTAAAAATAGTGGAGAAAACAGAATGAGATGCTGCGGGAGAGTTACGTGATCCAAGCTGCCCAAAACATGAGAATTCTTTATTTTGAGCTGAAAGCCTATGCATTAGCGTAATGGCGCTGTCAGGCGCTTTGACAGATGCGTGTGCGTCCTCAGCGCAAACACTTTCAGTTTACGTTCATATCCTTATCTGTAAATGTCACAAATTCACGTGAGCATTTCCATTTTTGCATAAAATTCCGTCCTGACAGTCTGTGTTAAGTTTAAATCTTTACTGAATGAGCGCCGGCGCGGCGGGCCCGTGGATGCGCGTCAGAGCGGGAGACAATATTCAGCGCAAAAACATTCATTGTGCTGAAATATCTGTTGTTGAACGTTAAATTAATGTTTACAAGTCAACATGTAGTGCACGTATTTTATGAGAGTAGGAACTGTAAAGGAATAACAGCATGTAATTGTCTGAATATAAATATCAGACACTTCATAGCCGCCTTTTACAGTATAAAGAAATTATATTAAGACGTGACTGTGATCAAAAAGTGAACACGTGTTCCTGCAGAACATTACTCTTACCTGTTGGTTAACACTGAGTTTGTGTTTTTATTCTATCTTTATTATTATCTTAATTTTTGATGAAGAGATTTAAACTATAGGCCTATGGCCTATACAGTGCTTCAGTTTATTAAAACAAATTTATGTAAGGTTTATAACAAATTATGTAAGGTCTGTGCCACTGCTGCTCTAAACTAACTTTATTGGTGTTTACTAAAATCATTTTTTAGCTATCTGTATTGGTTAGTCCTCCAATATGCGTAAGCTCTTTAGTAAGAGTAGGCTATTTCTAATGCTATAATATAATTATTGCTGTTATTTATGAAAGAATGAAAGATCTATTTTTTCAGATACCCAGTTACAGTCAAAAAGTACTTAATGCCAAAAAGAATGCGTGCTGTTATGAAAGGCAGGAGGCCTTTTTTTTATTATGTGAATAAATACTATTTAGTTGTTTCAGTTTGTTATTTGCCAAATAAATGACAATAACAGTTTTAGATTTAAACAATTTTTTGACAGATTCCTAAAATATTTGTGTTTTCTCTTTATTACGACACTTGGTCTATTAAATTAAGCACTGTATGTTTTCATAGCATTCAGTTGGCACGTTTGTTTGAAGAACATTGGGCAGAATGTGGAAGTAGTTTTTTGTCAAAATAAAAAAAGAAAATGTAGCTTTTTTTATCCGATTAATCAGTTAATCGAAAAAATAATCGGCCAACTAATTGATTATCAAAATAATCGTTAGTTGCAGCCCTAATTTGCAGTGCTGATACCAATTTTGGCATTTTGTTTATTAGTGCATTTTTTAAATACATTTATAATTAATTTTGATGTTTATTCAGAGCTAATCGAAGCATATGGCTGCTTATTTACTTAATACTCATAAAAAGGTACATTTGTTTTCCTGCTCTTACTTATGCATAAAAGTACTGCAAAAGAGTGTAAATGGCAATATTTAGTAGCGGCAAGCAGCACCATGCTGACTTTCTTTCTCATTCTCAGTGCCTTGGGTGCTTGTAGCTGTTCATTAATGCTTAATTTGACAGAACACTTGTGCTCTCCTTCACAAATGGTGCCAGTGAGTATAAAAATAAAAAAGAAGGGTCCAGAGCCATTCATGGATTCAGTGTTTTGTTAAGGCTTGTCCAGTGCTTTGTTGCTAAAGGCCACCACCCAGTTTGACAACTGGTCCACCAATTAAAACTTTTAAAAATATCTCGCATACAAAAATTGCAGGTACGTTTCTATTGTGTATATGTAGACTATTCATTGAGTTGCAGCTGTTTTTATTTCTTTTTCCAGTGAAACATGCAGATAGTTGGTTTATGCATATAAAAGATAATGTCTCGTGAAGGCTAAGTTAAAGGCTGTGCTTCATAATATTTGTGAATAAAAACTGATTGTACAATATTCATCCACCCTATTTCACCCTTTTCCATTCATTTGGAGATTTCTGGCCTTGGCACTGGCATGTTTTCTCTCTTTAAGCTAGCAAAAAAAAAAAAAAAAAAAAATTCAATGGGACATAGTTTTTCTAATAAATGCTTTTATATTCTGAAAGTTTGTTTTATGGGTCTTTTGTCCTTGTATTCTGTATGTCATTGTGTACATGATATCTACTCTTTACGGACCATTTTTCGTCAGATTTGCGTTACAAAATTGAGACTTCCTTTAAATTACCATCATCTAATTATCATATTATTGTTTATTTAGAATTTAAAAACACATTGTACAAAATAAAATGTATATTTATTGGATGATGAAAGACACTATACAATACAGAAAATAAAAATACTGAATAAATTCTAAAGTTGATATTCAGTTTATTACAATTTGTGACATTCATTAAAGTACGTGTGTAATAGTCAGTGTCATTTAAGTCTTTTTTTTTTTCCAGAAATTTCAAGTGTTTTAGTCATAGTTGAATAAAAGATTTCACAATGAAGTAGTCGTTGTTAGAAATCATTGTTAAAATAAATCGCATTATTGTATCTGTATTGTTGAAAACCACAGACGTCATCTGCCTCTCTTCTGAGGGGCTGAGAGCTATTTACAGGACCGACTGCTCGCTTTGAATTATCATGCAGGTTGCTTTCATGTCTCCTGAGTGTTGAAGGCAGTGCACCCGTCATTTCTCTGGAGTTTTGCTTTTTTGTGCAGAAAAACTCTCTCTTTCTCTCTCTGCGGGCCTTGTGTTTAGCCGCCTGGGCCAAGAATCTCCCGCAGAGTCATGGCAGTAGCGGGGAGCAGCTGGGCTTGTTCCCTGCTCCCTAACCAGCGTAGTTTTATCCAGCTGTCATCTGCAGCCTCTCCCAGCTGCTACCCAGCATGTTAACCCATTTCTGCTGTAGAAAATCAGGCGCACACTGGGACCATGCCCAGTCCAGATCTTCACATAACAGAACTGTTTTCATTTCACTACATTAAAGTTAGTCAAGCTTTCAGCTATTTTTAATTGCACTGAAATGTTTTCGAATGTAGATAACTTGCTTTACTAAATAGTGTCCTAATTAGAGATTTGTTAACTTATATTCTGTTCTGTCTTTTAGGAACAACTTCAAAAATTATCAGGATCAGAGAGGAACCCGCTGAGTATGTGGACACTCAGAGAGGGAAGACTCCAGTGAATAGCACACTTATCCCAGTCAAGGGCATCAACAACCTGGGTAACACCTGCTTCTTCAATGCTGTGATGCAGGTAAAGTCATGTCCAAGAGCACACGTTACTAAGAGCACACGTTTGTGTCAGGTCTGTGTGTTTTGGTGGAAGCCAGCTGGTTTATGATGTGGGCCATTTCCACAAAATAATTCATATATATTATTTGGAAGAGTCACTAAAACTGCCCCTTCACCCTTGTGGCCTTGAGAAAACATATTCTTGCTTGTTTCTGAGGGACAAGCTTATTACAAGAAGTACACTTCAGATTAATCTTGAATTAAAACAGTTCACAAAAAAAAAACGTAACCAAACGAAAATTTCCAATAATTACAAGGATACAAATGAAATTAAATGAAATGAACAAATTGAACTGTATATATACAGAGTTCTGGCATGAAACTCTAGATGGTGCAGTCCGATAGGTCTAACTCAGTCTGACCTAATGACATCATTATCACGTGGCACAGCTGATTGGCTCTCTCCTGTATCGGTAGCCAATGAGCTCGCTGCTCAACATTCAAATATATGACTAGTGCTTGTTGTAGCAGTTAGCAGCGTGCTTCAGAAAAACCCTCAACCTTCCCCAGCTCTACCTGTATAGATCTGCTACGAGGTGATTCATGGATGCTATATGGGGGTTATTTCTTATATGTTATATTTGCAGCAGCAGTATTTCTTACATGCTCACAGCAGCATGTTGTGGATGTATTGGCAGTAGCAAATCTCGGTAGTTGCTCTGCCGCAGCAGCAGCATAGCAGATCTATTCCGCCAAAACCAAACACATTAACATTGTCATGTACATTACCATCCCAATCCCTCCGAGAGTTGTCATGACAGAAGTGTGTTTGTGTGTGTGTGTGTGTGTGTGTGTGTGTGTGTTTGCGGTTTTTTAAAGAAGTCTCTTATGCTCACTAAGGCTGCATTTTTTTAGTCATAAATACAGTAAAAACAGTAATAATGTGAAATATAATTACAATTTAAAATAACTGTTTTCTATTTAAATACATTTTAAAATGTAATTTATTCGTGTTATTCCAGTCTTCAGCATCACATGATAATTCAGAAATCATTCTAATATGATAATTTGGTGCTCAAGAAACTGTTCTTATTATCAATGATGAAAACACTTGTGCTGCTTAATATTTTTTGTGGAAACTCATCTTTGAGAAAATGTAAAAGAGAAATTGTAAAAGCTGTTTGTGTGTTTTGGTTTAGAATCTCTCCCAGACCCACATGCTGAATGATCTAATTCAAGACGTTAAGGAGAAGGGACATAAGATGAAGATCTGCCCCTCTGCTGAGACTAACTTGGTAGGTTCCAACTTATCATGGACTGGATTAGTCCAGTCTCTGTCATAATCTCACTCATATTAGCTTTTAAATATGCAAAACGCCTCACTGCTCTGTGTGTTAGATATGATATGAGTGCTATGCTTTCTTACAGGGGCCACTAACAGTGACGTTGCCCAGCCCAGAACCCCTCACCTCAGCCATGTTTCTGTTCCTCCAAAGCATGAAGGAGCCTGGAAAAGGGCCTGTCTCCCCCAAGATCCTTTTCAACCAGCTATGTCAGAAGTATGTTTACACTGTTGCCATTTGTAAATATACACTATGAAAGTCTCTGAAAGCTAATTGATCGTCGCTGTACGCCAAGCGGTTTCAAGCCTCTGTTTTAAACCCAAATGGCTGGTTGGATATCTGCTCTCGGGGGTTGATTTTTATGCCGTGTACAGGCTGAACGGTTCACTGGCTGTTGTTTAAACGTTGTTTGATCGTGCTGAATGGTTGGGTGGCTCAGACAGGAGCCTGCCAGGCAGTTGGGTGTCTCTCTGGTGCTTCTGTGATATTTAACTTTTCAACCAGCTATGTCAGAAGTGACATAGCTGTCACATAGTGACTGTGCCTTTATCAGACCTGTGGGTTTGCATATGTGTACATGTGCATTCTGCTCACCTGGCATCGTCTCAGCCTTAAGCGCACCAATTCATTTGAGTATATGCGCACACACAAACACATCAGCCATTATGAATGCATAAAACCTGTGCAGTGCTTTTTCCACATCTGCCTGATGTCTTTTATATGTACTACGCATACACTAACGTTCAAAAGTTTGGGACCTGTAAGGTTTTTTGACCTGTCAATAATACACTCTTTTTGTAAGGGCTGATTGTAATAATCTTGCTTCTGTTTACAAGCCACAGACAGTAGTTACCCTCTCTAGTTACACAAAAGTCTGGTGTTTTCATGTGAAAACTTTAAAGGGGTCATGATATGAGAAATCAAATTTGCCTTGATCTTTTGGCATACATGGGGTCTTTGTACCATTAATGGTGCCATAGAATGCATTGATACAGTATTTTAAATTGTTCTCTGATATCTACATAGAAGGTATGTGGCTTAGATAAGGGCAAAAAATCTCCAGAAAAGTTTTTACATGTCCATTTACAACCCTAGGATTTCTCCCTAGAATGAAACGGTCTGTTATTGGCTTATTTGGCAGGGTCATGAATAATAATGAGCTCTGCTCTGATTGGCTGTTTCACAGTACGGCTCATCAGCAAGAAGGAAACACAGGGAGGAAAATATATATTTAAATACTTTCTCTCGCAGTTATATCGTCGGGTAATTATACTGTGTATAAAACGTGGGCATCAGGGAGCAGTTATTAATATGCGAGGCATTGAAACTGCTTTTGAACGATCGGTCGATCGCGTTATAGTTTCACTTTCGCTTTCAAGATAAGCGATCGCATGAACTCTGTTTATACTATGGAGCGGCAGTACTTACCACACATTTTACAAGATCAGATGCTTGTCAGTGGTGCTCAGGATCTGTAAATCATTCGCCATCATCCTCATCTCTCCTTACTCTGTTTATGTGGTAAGTGAAATCTTATGTACTGTAACAGGCTACAGCTAGCAAGGAGCTAACCATGTCCCTTTAGTGGCTCGCGTTATTTTAGTAGAACGCGTTATTTGCTTTCCGTGCCTTTCTGAATACAGACACCAACCCTTTCCTGCACTTCACATCCCCTGCACAGCCTGGAACATAACATTTATTTCCATGATCTGCCATTTTCGCTGTTGTCCGCGCTTGTTTATTTACAATACCTGCAGAACTTCTGATGGTTCAGCTGGCAGCTGGCATAGAACATGGGTGGGTATATGCGAATGTTGGGGGCGTAACTATTAGTGATCCCGACTGTTACGTAACAGTCGGTGTTATGATCTGATTCGCCTGTTTTTCAGTGGTCTTTTTTAATCACGAGATTTACATATGAAGGAGGAAACTATGGCGTTTGAGGCTCATGGTATGTCATTTCCATGTACAGAACTGTTATTATTTAACTATGCCAAGGTAAATACAGTTTTTCATTCTATGGCACCTTTAAAACATCCTGTTTCAGTTTCACAGCTTAAAACGTCCTCCTTATTATGAACAAAGCATTTATTTAATCAAGCTCCAAAAATGGCTCGTTTTGGATCTGAGGGGCAAGGTGACGTCACCTGAGCACAAACATTTGCATAAACACCGCCTCCAGAGTAAGACATAATCTTCTCACTGTAGGCCCTGCCTACTGGCATCCAGTCTCTTAATAGCTGACTTAATCAGACTGAATGCGAGCTGCATCACTAACTGCAAGTAAATGATTTCATAATGCTTTGTCTGGAAATGACGTTTTATTTTGATTACATTGTTAACACACTCACGTGCAATAGCGAAGGGGGCGTTTATTAGGGTGACCACATTTTAGTTTTCAAAAAAGTGAACAGTTAGGGCAGGAATGCAGACGGGAGGGGGGTTGGTGGGTTTGAGGGGGGTTAAAGTAGTCCCCGAAGTAGCGCAATGACCATATCCCAAATATCAATACTCAAAATGTCATTTCCATTCCTAAAAATACGTATTTTACAGTCAGTGTTATGCAGATTGGTCTTAAACACCGCTAAAAGGCATCCTACCAGTGATCATCCTTCACAAAACTTAACATCTGCCACAGTTTATCATAGGTAGAATGCAAAATGTTTCAATACAAGCATTTCAGTCAAATGTAATTTATGTAATATTTCAAACCTTTAACCCGCGGGAGGAAATAAACCCACTGCAACAGTTTAAAATCACCCCAATTCCATGCAAAAAAAAAAATGCAGATTTGGCAACCCTGCATCCAAAGTGATTTAAGTACTGCGCATATTGATGGCGGCATCATGCCTTACTTGCCAAACTAAAATGACTGTGAAACATATTTTATTGGATTGTACTGTTTTTAGTGTAAATAGACAACGGTTTTATTCAGAGTTGTGTCTAACTGATTTATTTAAAAATGTATCACCTGAATGTATTTTAGAATTTTTGTCTAGTGTACATCTGAAATGTCTTTTATAACCTTTTGTTAATTGTATACCTTGTATAATTTATTCAGAGATCGCCATGAAAATAGCCTTGATGCTGGCATGGTGTTAAAAAGTGAATAAATAAATATTGATAGCGGCTCCCTGATGCGCAAAAATTATATTCAATATTAGAATGTTTGCAGGAGCAGGCCAGAAATTCAGCGTGAGCGGGATTAAGAAAACAGTCCCGCGCAGAGCTTTAATACAAAAACGCACACAATGAATGGCAACTGTAGAAAGCAAAAGCCAAATCCCGGACATTTTGGGCTATTTAGAAATCCTAGCCGGACGTATTTTTAGGTCCAAAAAAGAAGACATGTCCGTGGAAAAGAGAACGTATAGTCACCCTAGCACTGATAATGTTTCCTATGCAATGACGTTAGCCAGTCATAACAGTGGTCGATTACTGGCAAGCCTTAAAGGACCCACCACTTAAAAACAGGTCATTTTAAAGAGTTTCAGAATTAGGGTTCCAAATATTTACTTTAAGTAAACCTCAAGGAACATTTTAAATTAATAATAAAAAAAAAACATGTCATGACCCCTTTAAACACACAGAATTTCTCTGCCTCAGATACACCTTTAATGTAATTCCCTCTCTGTACGGTGGACCCACATGCACACACTCTGAGCACTCCAGAGCAGCAGCTCATAGGGTCAAGTGAAGGCCTTCTGTTCTGCACAGTTTATGTGTGTGTGCTTGGGCGATCCAGCATGTCCTTGACAGGAAAGATCCTGTTTGTTTAATGTGTTTGTTGACTGGCAAACTACGGGTCACAGCTGTTGGTCTGATGGGGTACTTGAACTACCTCGCCATCTTGAACACCATCTTGTACATTTGCTGTGCTGGACAATGTGGCAGAATGGCATCTTTTGAGACATCGTGCTTAAAAGGACAGTGTTTTTGAAGGTGGGATGAACACCAACCATAAAATGGGTGAAGAACAAGTAGCCTGTGTGTGTGTTTGTGTGTGTTACACAGCTGAGTGCTATTGGCATGGTTGATCGAGGGCCAGGTCACGCTGCCAGCTGGACAGATCTGAGCAGCACCAGCGCCAGCAGCGATCCAAAGAGCAGTCAGCAGCATTCCCTGCTCCTGGTGCTAGTGAGGGTCCCAGCCTGTAAACACACACGCTGACCCTGAGCCCAGATGTCCTTATCTTCCGGTTTCCGTAACTACATTTGAATTTGTGTTATAATTAAGTCTCAGACCTTTTGCGTACTTCACATTGAGGAGGAATGGAACTTATTTCTTATTTGTTAGTACAGAGATTCAAGCACGTATTCACGGGTTCCAGTTACAGCACTTTCAAGGATGTTCTGGTTGTGCGAGTTGGCAATGTTAAATAATAAGCTCTAGTTACACTGGCTGCTATTTTGGTTCTCATATCTCATCAATTTTCTCCCTCTTTAATAATCACTTTATGGGATTCAAAACTGAGCTGATTACAGGTTATACTTTCTCAGAAGATTGCTTCTTTTTGGATTAAAAATATTTGACCTGTTTTTGCTGTTTAGTTTTAGTTTTGCTCTTTATTTCAAAAGAGCAAGGACAGCAAGTATCAGGTATTTTTATTTATTGCCTAATGTCTGTTAGGTTTCTGAGACAGAATACTTTCCGTTTAGTTCTTCTGTCTATATGTGAAGGAAAATGTATGGTACAATAGGGTTTTTTTTGTTTTTTTGTTTTTTTTTACAAAATAAACCCAGAAAGGTTGATGACCGACGTAAAAGGTAGTAAACTGAAAGTGATTCGTGACCAGTTTGTTGGTTGCATATCAAATAATTCTGTGATTCTCAACCAGCAAGCCGGGCCCCACTAGAGGGCCTTTGCCAAATTTAAAGGGGCCCTAAAGATAGGGCTGGGCGATATATCTCGATATATCTTCGCAATATTGCGTAGCTTGTCAGTGAACTACGGCTCTGTGTATTAAATGCCGCTCTATTTGAAAACAGGAGATGGAGATTTAGCGCTAATCAAGGAACCGGCTTTACTGACGAGATGCGCATGCATATCGCGTGAGATATATCGCCCAGCCCTACCGCAAGATGACTTAAAATGATTTAAAATAATGCAAAACAAGCATTTAAATACGCAACTAAAAAGCAAACATAAACATCTAAAATTTCTAAAATAAATCACACCATTAACCCCCCCTCCCCTTTTGAAGAACCAAGGTTTCCACAGTCTTGGAAAACCTTGATAAGTATGAAGTAGCTTAATTTTAAAAGTGTGATTTCTAAATGTAATGTAAATTTAATTAAATGAAATCTTAAAACGTCATACACATTTTAATAAAGAATATAAATTTGTCTAGATATGCCATGAAAATATTTTAACGTAAAAATTGTAAGTAAAAATATTTTTCCCCTTACAAACATCTGGAAAAGTCATTTTGATTTAAAAGAGTGGCCCCCATTCAGCTCTTAAAAATTCAGGAATTTATATAATTTATAATTTATATAATATATATGCACACTACTAGTTTCTGTAATTTAAAAACTCTTTTAAAAACAAAACTTTGTCATTACAGCAGATGAACCAGTGGAAATAAGCCTATATGAGGGGACCTTCAAATATCGTTGTGGACAGTTTAGGTCTTTGAAATCAAAAAGATTGAGAACCACTAAAATAATTGAATAAATGGAAGTTATTTTATTTATCACAGCAGGCCAGGACAGTTATTTGAAGGTTGGTTACCTGGTGCAACAATCAGTTACAGTTTGTTACACAGGTCATTGTACTAAAATATTTGTCTGTAGATTATCGGAACTGACCATTTAGAATCAGGTTTTTAGGAGAGCCATGTACTAAATGCATTTAATAGATGAATTTGTAATCTAAATTATAATTGTTTCATTTATTGAGCCATGATTCTGCTGATATTTGAGGTGATCAATGAAATGTTTACTTGCCAGATTTTGGGGATGCTTAGCTATGGGATGAATCTGTGTGTATATTTTTGTCTCATAGATCTGTGTGTTTTGTGCTCAGCGTAAGATGCATGTATGGGAGTGTTTTATATTCGACTGATGTAGTATGCTAGTGTGTGCATTGCAGCATTGTGCTGGGGCTGCCTGGCGTCTGGTACTAACTCATCCGCTGTTAATTGTGTTAGTGGTTACAGCTGTCCGTCTGTGGCAGGGCCATATTGGGTGCACCGCTACAGGCTCCTTCAGCCTTCTCTTCCAGTGGAATGAGCTTCCAGAACATTCTCAGTCTCTCCCACCTCTCACACTGGAGCCCGTCTCACCTGTCATCTTCCCTCCAGAACACATTCACTCCATTTCTGCCCTTCTGTAGCTCATGCTGTGCTTGTACCAGCCTGATCCGCTTACTGTTTGAACCTCTTACCAAAGAGCTAATTTGGGTTTGACATTGGCAGATGTGGATATCTAGAGAGACACTGAAACATAAAAATTATCAGTAAAAAAAGTAATGTTATCTACTATACATACACAGTAGGGTTCAAAATCAAATTCTGTTATTACAAATGATTAGATCACGTAACAGTATGAATGAAAAAAAAAATAATAATAATGTCAGAGTCATAGATTTGAGGGGAAAAGAGTTTCTTGGGCTTACCAAAGCTTATTTTAAAAAACTTATAAAAAAAAAAACTAATATTATTGCAGTTAAAATAATGATTTTCTATTTTAATGTATTTAAATTTTTAATTTATACCAGTGTTGGCAAAGCAGAATTGCTGCTTACTATTTTTGTGGAAACCATAATATTTTTTCATAATATTTTTTTTTAAAGTTCAGAAGACTGCATTTATTTATTAAATGTAAGTCTTTACTCTCATTTTTAATGCATCCTTGCTGGAAAAAAATAAATAAATAAATAAAATAATCAATCCTACTGACCCCAGACTTTTCAACTGAAGTGTATATTTATAATTTATCCAATTAATATATTATTATTTTACTTTAGAAAAAAAAATATTTTCAGGTTTTATAGATTTTAAATTGGTCTCAGACTTTTAGACTCCACTGTAGGTTGCCGTGGCATTTTTATGCTGGAAGTTCTTCATGCATTATGCTACAGAACAGTACTGCTGATGAGAAAAGAAGCAGTGAGAAACAGAGAGGGGAGGGATGCCGTCTCTCCAGACCCCCTGCTCGTGACCTGTGTTGAAGCAGGTGGCTGGACATTCTTAAACGCACTCCTGTCACACAGAGCCGTGCAGAACGTCAAAACTCATCAGCCCACGGTAGAGGCGTTCCAGACTGTCTGACCATCCGTCCTGCCAGTGCATTCATTCACTCAGCCTGCCCTCACAAACACAGTGCTTGCTAGCTCAGCAGGTAATACAAAAATCATTGATGAGCATCTGGACAGCCTCAGGCGTCCCGACCCAACACCTTGACTTGCCCCTTTTACCCTTGGGTTCATCACCAGGCCAAATGGCCTTTCCTTCATCTTGACCAGCTATCCAGCCTCAATGCACAACAGGTTGATGCAGGGCCGGCTTCAGCCGCCCATATGTTGCCCACAGCTGGCCCACATCTGGCCTGGGCTACCCAGCAGAGAGTCTAAGGAGATGTTTCCTAAACGCCCAACATGTTTTTCCGCTCGATTTACCACAGGGTTAGCTGAGAGGAAGGACAAACAAATCTCCACATTGCCACTGTCCTCCAGTCTGGAGTATTTAGGGTGGTCTTGCATGGTTCTGTTCTGTACATGTCTGTAATTTCAGTTATTTTGAGCATGTGACATTAAATGTGTTTGAAGAACATCAAGATATGACAAGTGTTTAGGGATGTACTGAAATTTAGGTCACTGCACTGTAAATGTTGGTCTTAATCATAAAGGCCATAAATTGCTGTTGTTGGTTTTAAAAAACAAGCAGAAAATCTTGGCTGAAAATTACATTGAATTGAATGTATACAGATGTTTTTTTTTTTTGTTGTTGTTTTTTTTTGGAAAGTGCATAAACACACACACACATAGGCTACATAATTTTCTGGGATTACTTTTAATGTTTTCATTTATTGAATATTTGAATTTTGCATGAACTTCTGCATAACCCTTTTTGGCTTAATTTTACTGAGAACATTTTGTCTATTTTAAAGTCTCCATTACAGAACACTTACATCTTAATAACGTAAACTCACTAGCCTGGGAGAATCAAACAAAATTACAGATCAACAGTGAGAAAAGCTGGTATATATTCACTCTAAAATGACTTTGTTGTATAAGGTGGTTCTTCACATATTAAAATGCGGAAATTGAATACTTACAGGCTCCATTTTTAGATTTTTAATTTTTCAGTTCTTTGAAATTTTAGAGAAATAAATTCCAATCTTGGGTTTATAATTCAGTAGAATGAGAGAGTTGCTGAAAGGTCAGACTATCTTTATACACTATATTGCCAAAAGTATTGGGTCGCCCCCTTCTAATGAACAGGTTTGACTACTTTAGTCATTTCTATGAGTGCAAATCTTAATGTTAAAGCATAT
>JAFVLL020000149.1:0-22791 GCA_021397915.2 Tor tambroides
GATCTGTCCCTTTGAAAGAGGTTCAGCTGGACTTCACTGCACTTGTTTGTATTTGCAACTGTATCTGAGTACCTGGTACAGCCAAACCGCATTCACCCTCCTTCTGTATTTGGAAGATCAGAGACGTCTGCAGGTGAGATGGATGGATTGGTCGCGAAAAACAGCTGCAGACAGGAACACCTGTCACCATGACACACACACCAGAAAAAAAAGGGAATTAAAAGGGGAAAAAATGTGCGTCTGTGTGTGCATTGGTTTTGCTCCACTCCTAAGCAGCCTAATAGCTTCAATAAGACTGTGGTTTACACACACACACACACTTCTCACTGTTATGCTTCTCCAGGAAAAAGAACCTCCAAAAACAGCCATTTATTTACTTTCAGCTGCATGTCTGTGGTATCAACCCTGCCAGAGTGAGAGAGAGAGAGGCACTGAGGAGCAGACAGGTTTGCCTAATTCATTTTAAGATGATTTGTTATGTTGTTGTTGATCTTTCATCATCGTTTTGGAGACTTGATTGTTAAAGGACTCATACGATGAGAAAGTTTCCTTTATTGGCAGATGCTTTTATCCAAAGTGACTGAAGGTAAACCTTATAGATTAAATCGTTGGAGGTCACAGAGTGGCTATGCTGTTGCTCACTAACAGACGCTCAAATTCTGTTGCAATATCCAAGTGTACCATTGCCAGCTCTCACTGAAAATGAATTATAAGCAGTCGCAGGGTATCGGTTCTTAAAGGTGCAGCTGCACAAAACAGCCTGTTTAACTCTAAGCAGTGTTATTTTAGTATCACTGAAATACTACTATAAGTTTTATTAATATTTTGAATTAGATTCTATTTTCTGTTTTCATTTTAATTGTAGTTAAAATTTTAGTAATTCTGTTGTGTTTTTTATGTATATTAGTGTTTGTTTTTTAAATGTATATATTTTTTTTAGATTTAATTAATTTTAGTTATTTTAGTAATTGTTATATTTAAGTTAAAATTTATTGTTTTTGTTTTTACTATAATGGTCAGATAGATCGAAAAATGTTTTTGCCACAAAAACACGACAACCCCATATATATATATATATATGGCTTTATTTTTATTTTTATAACTTATTATAACTTTTTATAACTTAGTTGCCAACATTTCTTGTTTTCATTTAAGTCTTTTAAGTTTTACATTTCTCATCCAAAATGTATAGTTTATTTGATTTCAGATTTATTTCAATTACCAAAAACAGTTTTTAATAGTTTTATCTGAGCTATGAATCTGCTCGGTCACCACCGTTAATCTGCTTACATGTAGTTTATGTTTGTTTGCATACATAACTCCACCTCCTACATCACCTGATCCCCTGGAGACAGATGTTACCTCGGTTACCTGTTCCCTCATTACTGTCTCTCTCTCATTTCTCCTCTCACTCCCTCCCTTCTTCTCCTCCACTAATCTATTCCAGAGCATTCTGTGATCACATGGAAAAAACATAGCAAGTGCACATATTTCTTCTGAAGCCAAGAGAGAGAAAAAAAACCTAGGGGAGGAGAGAGAAAAAGAGGGGGAGAAAAAAATAGAGAAAGAGAAGGAGGGGTAAATAGTTTATTCAGTCTGGGCACAGAGCCCTTTGTTGTGGTGGAGACCTGTCTTTTATTAGCAGCCTGTGCTGTCTTCAAAGACTGGAAAGACGAATGACAAGCCAAGAGTGAAGGAATACACAAGCCCACGAAGGAGAAGGGTTATGGAAGGGAGTACTAGTCATATGTGCTGGCGTTTAACTAGGGAACACACTTCAAACTAGTCAGCAGGGACAGAGCAAGCTGCAGGTGGTTTTTGGACTGAAGAAAGAAAGAAAGAAAGAAAGAAAGAAAGAAAGAAAGAAAGAAACCTTAATTAGTCAAATCATAACATCAAGTGTCAGTATAATATGTGCAAATCAAAGCATCCTGCTTCCAATAAAGACAACCAATCAGCAAAGTGGCAGTAAGGAATGACATCACCATCACAGCTGCACCTCAAAAACACAGTGTGTGTGTGTGTGTGTGTGTGTGTGTGTGTGTGTGTGTGTGTGTGTGTGTGTGTGTGTGTGTGTGTGTGTGTGTGTGTGTGTGTGTGTGTGTGTGTGTGTGTGTGTGTGTGTGTGTGAAAGACTAAAAATAAAAGCCAAAGAATAACCAGAACATGTTCTACATGTAATTAGGGCTCTAAGTCAACATAAAACTCTGTTCACAATCCATTTTACTTCTGTAATGTGACATATTTCCGAGGTAAACAGGATTTTCAATCAGAAGACTTCTGAGTAACAGGCACTCACTATAAGACCAGGAATATGTATTAAAATGATAGTTTACTCCAAAATGAAACTTTACTCACTCTCAAGCCACCCAAGATGTAGATGAGTTTGTTTCTTCATAGGAACAGATTTGGAGAAACATCACTTTCTCACCAGTGAATGCTCTGCAGTGAAGGGGTGCCGTCAGAATGAGAGTCCAAACTGATAAAAACATCACAATAATCCTCACCACTCCAGTCCACCAATTAAGCTCTTATGAAGCCAAAAACTGTGTTTGTAAGAAACAAATCCATCAAGATGTTTCTTCCAGCTCAAATACGAGTCCATAATCCATAATATCGCCTCCTTCAGTGAAAAAGTCGTCCCGTCTGAATTAGGAGAGAAATATGCACAGATCAAGTACTGTTTACAAGCCAAACCAGTTCTAAACTAATATGTGGGTGGATGTTGGAAGAGGACAACAGGGGATGGACTTTATTACTGGAGGAAGCATTATTATGGATTATGGACTCATATTGAAGTTAAAAACGCCTTAATAAATGGATTTGTTTTTTTTACAAACATGCAGCTTTTCAAATTCACAAGACATTCATTTACAGACTGGAGTCGTGTGGATTACTTGTGATGTTTTTATTAGCTGTTTGGACTCTCATTCTGATGGCACCCATTCACTGCAGAGGACCCATTGGTGATCAAGTGATGTAATGCTACATTTCTCCAAATGACCCGAGGGCGAGAACATTTTCAGCAAATTTTCATTTTTGGGTGAACTACTCCTTTAAGAAAGCAAACAGAGTCGATTTTGATGTCATGTTGACTTTAAGAGCATTTATATGCAGCAAAACATCAGCGCAGTGACAAAAATCTGCATTTTCTCCAATGTCCCGCTAAACTTACTGTGACTGTACTGGCACTGACACACAGAAAAACAGCACAGTTTTCATCAGACATCAGTTATTCTAATAAACAGTATCATCTGCTCTCGCAGCACAGAACAGCCAAACCAGCAGCATGGAGTCCTCTCAAAACCAACTCTGTATGCGTGTGTATGTGTGTGTTGGGTGTGAAAAGATTTTCCCACTTTTTTGGTCATCCAAGCAGGAAAATTTTGGTCATAAACAACATACAGCTTTGAAACTGACATGTGTAGAGTCGAAGACTGTTAAAGAGCTAAACCAACTGACAACACACACACATCTGCAGCATGCATTTGGTCACGAATGAGTTCTCTTTAATACCTCAAATTGTTCCTAAACAGCAATGAGTTTAAATGGAAATCCAATGGAGAAATGTCCTGCTTCTCAGATGTTTCTCCTAAGAAAAAAAGCTCAGTAATCTCACATGTGTCTCCTGTAGAGTTTCAGATAGTGTCTCAAACTATGCTCAGATTTGTCAAAAGTCTACAATGATACGTTTTCAAGATCTCAACATGAACTACTGAACTACTGTTCTTCATCAGTATTTTTGCCTTGTTTTCCAAATATCTAATCATTCTTAAATCAAGACACACTTGGGAAACAAAATGATTTAAAGATATTATGTTTTCTGAAAAAAAAAAAGTATTAACATTTATTGAGTTTATGCTTAAACTCAAATAAATATCTGCAAGTGGGGTCAGAAAAATAAACTGAAGAATTGTTTTTCTTACACCACTGACAGATATTTTTTTATTGTTTCAAACATCAACTCACCTATTTTTAATACATTTCCCAGAAAGCAAGACTTAAATAAAATAAATGAATCTTGATTTAAGAATGTTTTGATATTTGTAATGGAAAAGAAGACAAAAATACTGAGTAAGAAAATCATTTTTGCAGGGTATTCCTTATAACTGAATTTGCATCTATTTAATGGAACTTGAAGTTGATATTCAAATGAAACATAACCTATCCATTTAGACTTGAGCTATGAAAGTCCAATCCAAGCAGGAAAGTATTCATCTGGACAGTGTTTTTCTGTTCAGAACAGTACCGCCGCTCCCTATACGCAGAGTATGCAGTTTGCGTAGGGCACCAACTCCCAGGGGGGCACCATCCCAGTTGCTCAAAAAAAACAACAACAAAAAAAAACGTGATGCGCCATTCCCGCATCCGCGACCGCTAGCAGCACCTCATGTTTGCGGCTGAATGCAAATGATCATAATTAATGGACAACTATGCCCGTGAAAAGACATCAGAAATCCGGCGCCAAGAAAAAATAAATAAATACGAAGCCCGTGCGTCACTTTCAGGTAGGCCTAGGCTACATTCATAAACTCATAATCCTGTGAAACTTTTTTGGGTGTTGAGGTTAATAACGTGTTTAAATGTCGGTAATAATTTCACCACCACCAACACATCTAATATTCTCTCCGAGTTTCCATGTTCACTTATACGAAAGCCATGGTTTTAACACAAATAAAACCAGAAAAAAAATAAAATAATCATGGTTGTTGTATCCATGGTAACTGCAAATTAACCTTGATTTTGTTACTTCAAATAATAATATACAAAGAAGTATTAAGATAATATATTTTTATGGTTATAAAAACAAACCTAAGCCAACAACAGTCTTTAAAATGACTATAAAACAATGAGACAACCCTGCTGAAAAAACAAAAACAATAGAACCATCACAGAAAATTCTAATACCATCACAAATGAATCACAAATAAATCACAAATACCATTACAAACATTACAAACCATCAATTTTAACCATTAAAACCATTAAAAAAAGGCAGCGGATATTTGCACTAAGTGCAAATAGAAATAAATGCTATTTACACTAAGTGCGAATAGCATATTTTCTTAGCTATAGATACTATTTACACTAAGTGTAAATAGCAATGGATTCTATTTACACTGTTAAAATAGCAATATTTTCTGCTATTTATACTACTTATTGCAAATAGTGGCAATTATCTGCACCTCAGTATTGTAGTACATTATAAAACAGTAAACAATTATATCGTATTGAGTGTAAATTATCATTTTAATTCAAATTATTAAATGGATGCCACCTTATTGGGACAATAAAGCCCTCCCTACACCTGCCCTAACCCTACCCGATACTTTTATTTTCAAATTTTTGATTATTTCCTTCATTTTTATGGAAAATAAATGTCTTTCCAATGTGATATGAGATTTGAAAAGGGAGAAAAAAAGTTCGGCGAAAGGCGGTCTCGAACTCGGGTCGATCGCGTCAAAAAGTACGCGTCTTACCGTCCATGCCACTGAAACTGACAGAAAATGGGCGTCTTTTTTTAGTGTTGACTAACCCAATCACACGTTGGTGGGCGGAGTTAGTGTAAATAGCCTTTGCCAACAAGGCGGGCTATTTGCACTTAGTGTAAATAGACACTCTGTTAAAAAAACAATGGTTTTCTTCTGCAGTGTGTTTTGGGACATATTCCATTATTGGTTTTCACAAGCCACCAATAGAAGGTTACCAATAAACAGCAGAGACCAACAGGGTCCATTATGTTTCCATTAACACCAATACAAGTCCCATTATAACCAGTAAAACCACTACAAATTTTGTGATGGTGTCTAATGTTGTTATTTTTTTTAAATTATTTTTAAAAGGGAGCCAAAGGCCTGGCAATTGCTGCTGTTATACTTACAGGACGATCATATCCTTGTTTAATAGGCTATTGACCAAACATTTAATTCAAATATCCATGTGATCTTTAATTTTTGGCCACCTTTTTGCTATAGATTCTTTTGCATGATTTCTGAATGCTTGAGACCATAAAATCAATCAGACAACTGTATTAATAAATTAATAGCCATAGGTAACTGTCTAGAGCTACAATTGTAATTTGTCAATAATACAATTTAATTACAATTTATTTATTCATTTACTTTTATATTTTATTAAAGTTCTATTTTGCTTTTTTTTACTTTAATATTTGAGGGAGGGGGGCACAACAATACAATCCTGCGTAGGGCACCCATTTGGCCAGCAGCGGCCCTGGTTCAGAATGAACCACAAACGCATCAGATCAGTTGATGGCTACTGCACAGAAAGAGATAACGCCCACACACTTCTGCTTCTAAAAACCCCGTCATAGATCAAACCCTGATCACAAACAGACCCTCAGATAGAGATGCAGCCATTCTCACGCATGCAACTATGACGCAACTGTGATCTACTACTCAAATAAAACCACAGCACACGCCAAACATACAGCAGGTCTGAAGCCAGCACACGCCGGCTCTGAGGCCAAGAACTCGTATGTGTGTGCACGCTTTAACAAAATGATACTGCAACATACATACTGTATTTTTCCTGTATCAGTAACATACTGACATTCTATCAGAACACTACAAACTACAAATGCAACCTTAACGAAACTACTCCTGCTGTTAATGAATCAAGAACTCCATATTAAAACTGACCCTGTTTACTTTATTACTTCATCTTCCTTGTTTTGTTGTGAATCCAATATGTAGACTGTTTGTTTCTTCATGGGAAAAGATTTGGAGAAATTTAGCATCACTTGCTCAACAATGGATCCTCTGAAGTGAATGGGTGCCATCAGGGGAGTCCAAACAGCTGATAAAACCATCACAATAATCCACAAGTAATCCACACCACTCCAATCCACCAATTAACATCTTGTGAAGTGAAAAGCTGCATGTCTAATCCATCATTAAGATGTTTCTAACTAAGACATTTCTAATATGTTTTAACTTTAAACAGTTTCTTCCAGTGAAAAAGTCCATCTGTGTTGTCCTCTCACATCAAAATCCACCCACATTTGTTTGGGCTGTTTAGCTTGTAAACAGTTCTTAATCCGTGCATATTTCTCTCCTGATTCAGGCGTGATGACTTTTTCAATGGAGGAAGCATTATTATGGATTATGGACTCATATTTTAACAGAAAGTGACAGTTTGAAGTAAAAAAAAAAAAAACTCTTATTGGGCTACGTTAACATTGTCAGTTTTTGGGACTGACAGCCTTAACTTACAGATGTGAGTCCTGAAATGTACCATTCACACAGCAGTAGCATCTCGATTACTGTCTGTATGAATGCGCAATGGATGTCAAGACGTATTCCTTTCCAGTAACCAAAGCTACAGTAAACTAAGTTATATCAAAAATGGCCACATCCATAAAACTGAAAAGTCTTATCACTTTTTAACAAGATAAGAGTCCAACTGAGCCACGAGTTCACCTGTCAAATCTTCAGTAACCGACAGCAGCTTTTATATCCTGGTGGAGAGCAGAGCATTTGAGTCACACGTAGAACACGAAACTGACGGGAGCAGCTCTGATGGAGAAGAACAGTGACTGGATACAAAACCCTTCAGATGACACACAGCTCATTTCTCCGTCACTCTAAGTGACCGAAAAACCACACATGAAAACCTGCAACACACGATAGGCACGTGTTTGTACAGCAGAGCGACTGCTGTGTGAACGTGGCCAATGATTTGGCCAAGGAATTGTTTATTGCACCCACGCAGAGTCATGTGGTAAATTTTCAGCAAATGTTCTTTTTTGGATGAACTATGCCAATTGTAATTGAATGTTGTTATAGTAGTTAACATTATTGTAAAGGTTATGGCAATAACAAGAACAGATTTGAAAGAAAAGCCAATTGGGACACGAGGAGATACTCTGAAGGTTGAACTCGACCTACACTAGTAATCTGTTCTGCATACAGCCTAAGTATTTGGGTTCGGTTGAAAAGTGCAAAAGGGTCCATGTTTAGAACAGAATAACAGTGATGTTTCACTTAGTAAACACCACTAAATAGGCATTCATTTGTAAGTCACTAATCCATTTATATTCATGAAAACAAAGATTCAAAACTCTTCATTGTTTTTAAAAAGTTGCTAGAAAACTAATTTTCCAATGTCAGGCTAACATTAATTTCAAATGTAAAACAGCTGTTTTAACTTCAGCAAAGAAGTGCATCTTCTGATCTGACATTCAACAGGATCCTCATGCAACTAGAACAATGCTCACATACTTTCTATTAAAAACATTGTTCAGAATTTGGGCTGGTTGGCTTTGAGGCTGGACCTGGCAAACAAATCTTCTGTGTTTGTGTGAAGCTTCTTGGCTGAATTATCTTTTTTTTCTTTTTGTTTTTTAACAGTAAAGAAGAACAATGATATTTGACCCATGACCTCAGCACTGACTCACTCCTAAATGTCAGACGAGTGCATCAGCTGACAGACTGCAGGAAAAACATGTTTATTTTGCCATTTAAAAGAGGACTAACCATACACTTCAGTTTTAAACATAGCTAGTAAAAATACAGAGTAAGCCTCAAAGAAATGGTTACATTTTCAAAATTTCATCATATATATATATATATATATATATATATATATATATATACAAAAGGAAAAGCCTCTAAGTGCTGTCTGAAATTTTCTTCTAAAATGAGCATTTTTTTCAAGTTTCCTGTGTGTAGGTTCAGTAATTTCACTTTTATGACAATGAATATGTTATTTGAACATAACTGAACATAAACATAGGAGCCTGAGAAAAATGCTCATTTTAGAAGAAAATTTCAGACGGCACTTAAGAGGCTTTTGCATCTGAACTCTTATATGTTATATATATATATATATATATATATATAAATGCTTATATGTATGTATGTGTGTGTGTGTGTGTGTGTGTGTGTGTGTGTGTGTAACAATTACTTAGACCTTACTGCAAACTGCCCCATCCAACCCCAACCACATACACACACTCATAGTAAGTTTTCAACACCTCATTTCTCAACACTCAACATTATTCCCTAACGTGTTTTTTTTTTTTTTTTAAAGTTCTCTGTCTGCATTTCATTTTCATTTCTCTTTCTGTGTCTCATTCCCGCATATTCTTCCAGAATTCTGTCATATTCCTTACATCCGTATAGTTCTATAGGGTTCTGATAGTATTCCAGAACTCTCTCACCGTTCCTTTTTTGTCACTTTCTAAAATTCCGCCACATTCCAGACGACTGTCAGCCTCCATATCGCTGTCACATCTTATATTCCTAACTCACTCTAAACACAATCTGACAAACTTTGCGGGCAAGTGTGTGTATGTGGAAAAAAACCCCATCAGTGACACTAAAGAGGAGAGAGTGATGGAGGAGGTGTCATTGGATTCACACTTGTTTTTTCTCACCATTTCTTTTTACTTTCTGAGGGAGAGGGAGTGGAGAGAGAGAAACAGATGGATAAATATGCCAGAAACATTTTGGTCATTTTGATCTTGAACATCAATACTTCTGATATTGATGTTGTATCGAGAGGATCAATCCATGCATATAATATCAATAATGTTTTTTAAGTGATTTTATATATTGATAGTTCACCCAAAAATTAAAATAGTGTCATATACTTACCCTCATGTTGTTCCAAACCTTATGACTTTCTGCTGAACACAAGAAAAGATATTCTGAAAAATGTCCAAACAACATTTGACCACATTCATGTTTGTTGTATGGAAAATAAAATAAAATAAAATAAAATAAAATAAAATAAAATAAGACATTTTTGCATATGTGCAAAAAGAATAAATAAATAAATAATAAATAAATAATTTATGTAATTAATCATAAACTATTTTTTTAATGTTGGAACAACAAAGACTGTATATTTTAAATATTTGTTTAATGGCATCTTTTAACTAAGTACTGAATGAAAGCCAGTACCAATACTGATACTAATGCCTCTAATTTTTTTTTTCTCATAATACATTTCTGGGGTTAAAATGAGTAACTATAGCCATGCAACATTCCAGAAAATTTGTGCCATCATTTTTTTTAACATTTAATAGGCCTAAACTGTTACAGAAAAAAAAATAAAAAAAAAAATTAAATTTAAAGTTTCATTTTCATAACAATCTTCATATAAACTCATTATAATAAATGTCATATATATATATATATAGAGAGAGAGAGAGAGAGAGAGAGAGAAAGTATATATATATATATATATATATGTGTGTGTGTGTGTGTGTGTATGTATGTATGTATGTATGTATGTAGATAGATAGATAGATAGATAGATAGGGTGAACTACATATTTAAATCATTTTTATTAATTCTGAAAATTAACGTGTAATATAATATCAAACGGCTATAAAGTTCCCATTTTAATTCTAGATTTTACAAAGGAATTTTCATTTAATTCATTTATTTGTACTGGTATCGGAGATATTGGACTTGGAAGCACTTGGTATTGAGTTCAGGTGAAATTAGAGTTGACAAAGGGCCGTGTGCTGCTGGGGGGTCTGGGGGCATCATGACCCAGGCCGGGCCACACTGCACGGGGCAAGAGGGAGCTCGCGGCAGCCCCTCCAGATGGAACGCGTTAGAGAGCTGTGCTAATGAAACGCAGACGGACATCAGGCTTCACGCCCGGCTATTCTAATGCTGCTTAATTTGTTGTAGTATTTGTTGGACAAACGAGAGCTTTCAGATCTCTGGGGGCAGGGGTAAAGATTTAAAGGGCATAGGGTGGAGCATGGAGACACGTCTAAAGTCCAGGGTTACGAGTGGGATCAGGAGCATGTTTAAAACAACACACTGAGAATTCTGCTTGATCCAATTTTAGAGCCTCGACAAGCATCATTCGGTACTTTAGATCCCAGCTGTGTTGACGGTAGAAAATTGCGTCCGGCCGTCAGCGAGCAGAAAGACAGACTGAAAGAGATCCACGGTAAAGCCCCTATAATCTGTGGAGTGGTAAGTGATTGTGGAAGAGCCAGTGAAAGGCACATGTGTCAACATCCGCACACACACAAACAGACACACACACACACACACACACACACACACTTACTTAGTCTAAATGGGGATATTCCATAGACTTGGTTTGTTTTTATACACAGCTAAGTAAAAATTATATAACCCAACCTTAATCTTATCATCTTACTTACAGGTACAAATTTGTCCTCAAAATATGTACAAAAAGTACATATACACATGCACACACATTTACTTTGGTTATTTAAATGAGGCCTGTTGTATATATATATATATATATATATATATATATATATATATATATATATATAAGCCAATTACAATGAATGGGAATTCACTTCATTTTTAATTCCTACTATTCTCAATGATAATTCTCAGTAAGATTATTTCACCTAAATCAGCATAAATTTAACATTACATCAAATATCAACCTGATTTATAACTAGGGTATATAAATTTAAAAATGTAATAGATATATATTTTGGTGGCCAAGAGAGCTCAACAAACTGCAAATGAAAAAAAAAACTCATACAAATAGAAAAAAACACCAGCAAATTAAGAAAACATCTTCATCCATTTGACAACACAGGCTGCAAGTACTCACAACACAACCAAATTCAGAAACGCACTGCAAATTCTCACAACACAACCACATACAGAAACACGCTGCAAATACTCGCAACACAACCAATACAGAAACGCACTGCATATACTCACAACACAGCCAAATACAGAAACGCACTGCAAATACTCACAACACAACCAATTTCAGAAACACACTGCAAATACTCACAACACAACCAAATACAGAAACGCACTGCAAATACTCACAACACAACCAATTTCAGAAATGCACTGCAAATACTCACAACACAACCAATTTCAGAAACGCACTGCAAATACTTACAACACAACCAAATACAGAAATGCGCTGCAAATGCTCACAACACAACCAAATTCAGAAACATGCTGCAAATACT
This sequence comes from Tor tambroides, assembly GCA_021397915.2. Classification (NCBI taxonomy): domain Eukaryota; kingdom Metazoa; phylum Chordata; class Actinopteri; order Cypriniformes; family Cyprinidae; genus Tor; species Tor tambroides. The sequence goes on from JAFVLL020000149.1 coordinate 11,963, forward strand.
CACAACACAACCAAATACACAAACCACTGCAAATACTCACAACACAACCAAATACAGAAACGTGCTGCTAATACTCACAACACAACCAAATACAGAAAAGCACTGCAAATACTCGCAACACAAACAAATACAGAAACGTGCTTCAAATACTCACAACATAACAAAATACAGAAATGCACTGCAAATACTCACAACACAACCAAGTTCAGAAACACGCTGCAAATACTCACAACACAATCACACACATAAACGCACTGCAAATACTCACAACAAAACCAAATACAGAAACGCGCTGCAAATACTCAGAACACAACCAATTTCAGAAACGCACTGCAGATACTTACAACACAACCAAATACAGAAATCCGCTACAAATACTCACAACACAACCAATGTCAGAAACGCACTGCAAATACTCGCAACACAACCAAATACAGAAACACACTGCAAATACTCACAACACAACCAATTTCATAAACGCACTGCAAATACTCGCAACACAACCAAATACAAAAACATGCTGCAAATCCGCACATCGGAAATGTTTTCAAAGGAAGCACAACAGTGACGAACCTGGCTGGGACATGCTTATCAGTGTCTACTCTGAAAGGTAAGATTGTTGTTTATTTAGATTATGTAAGCTTCCTAACTTACTTTTACAACTTCCCTTATGAAAAATAAGCATGGATTTACTATTAAAAAAGTAATGGTAAAATAAACATGGTTACTACTATAGTTAAACCATGGTTAATTTTCATAAGGGTTCCATTGTGGTCTGTGCTACTTGTTTGTGTTGTGCATATTTGCAGCGTGTTTCTGTATTTGTTCTTGTTGTGAGTATTTGCAGTGTGTTTCTGTATTTGTTTGTGTTGTGAGTATTTGCAGTGCACTTCTGTATTTGTTCGTGTTGTGAGTATTTGCAGCGTGTTTCTATATTTGTTTGTGTTGTGAGCATTTGCAGTGCATTTCTGTATTTGGTTGTGTTGTGAGTTTTTGCAGCGCATTTCTGTATTTAGTTGTGTTGTGAGTATTTGCAGCACGTGTTGTCAAACTGATGAAGATGTTTTCATAATTTGCTCGTGCTTTTTCTCTTTGCATGTATTTTCTTAAGTTGCAGTGTGTTGAGGTCTCACGGCCACCCTAATGTATGCAAATTAAATTGATCAAAAGTGACAGTAAATAGTTATACATTGTTACAAAATATTTACATTTCAAATAAATACTGTTCTTTTTAACTTTCAAAGAATCCTGAGAAACATTTATCACAGTTTCCACAAAAATATGAAGCAGCACAACTGTTCTCCACATTGATTATAATCAGAAATGTTTCTTGAGCAGCAACTCAGCATATTAGAATGATTTCTGAAGGATCATGTGAATGCTGGAGTAATGATGCTGAAAATTCAGCTTTGTCTCACAACAATAAATTACATTTATTACATTTTAAAATATATTCAAATAGAAAACAGTTATTTTAAATTGTAATAATTTTTTTTTTTTAATTACTGTTTTTACTGTATTTTTGATCATATATATGCAGCATGGGTGAGCATAAGAGACCTTTCAAAAACTTTTAAAAAATCTTACATAAATAGCCAATTTTATACATACATATTATATAATCAGTATCTTACAATGATTTCATCATCATAAACATGTGACACTTAAGACTTAAGTAATGGCTGCTGAAAATTAACAAAAGAAAAGAACAGGATTTAAAGAAGCAGGAAGAGTCTTACACTCATTCTTAAGTCAAACCATAATCAAGCACAACTCAAATAGGTCTAGCTATGTAAGATCAATTTCATACTGCATCCCAAAACATGCCAGAACACAATACTCAACAAGGGGCACTGCAGTAGACGTAGAGTAAACCATCTTGTGAAGGAAATATTTAATTAATCATAACTAACATTTGTATGGTTTTGAGAACAAAATGTACCAACACTTCAGCCAAAGTTAGTTAGTGTGTTGCATAACAACCCATGACTTGAGTAACAAGCTGAAGTAATAAAAAAACGAATTTGCTTTGCAAATAACGGGGGGATGATGTAATGAATCATGTCATCTTTGCAGGTTAGTAGAACACTAAAGATCTTAGTTCCAAGTAGTAGTGTTCAAAAGGGATGAGACATTGTCTGACTCAACAGGGTGTCGCTAAAGAGTATAAATTTGTAAGTGTCGCCAGAGATGGCCCAAGTTGACTTAAGTCAGGTGCGTAAGGGAATTTCTACCACAGTCTTCTACTTTGATGGAGCGAGTCAAAGTTAGTTCCACTGTTGGCATGTTAGCTACCTGAATGACCACACATCTGGTTTAATTACAGACATCTGATAGAAACTCTATCAGCCCCTTGAGTACTGAGGTTTGTTACCGCCGCAGTAACACGTTAAGCACCTCACGCCTGCAACGCATTGGTCAAGCGTCATGTCTGTGAGTTTGTTTCTGGCCTCATTCTCCCTGGTGATTATAAGGTGCTTTATTGACGTGACTAATGAAGGAAGCCGTAGCCAAGAGTAATTACACAGCACATTAAAGGCTTTCATAAACAGTACAGTTCCTCCTCTGCAAAGCAGCAAAATGATGGAGAGGAGAGGAAAAAAAACCAAGGTGAAAAAAGGAGGAATAAGGTTATAACCTGACAGACGAAGAGGAAAGCAACAAAGGTGAGGAAGAGAAAAAAAGGACATCCAGAAAAGTCAGAATCCAACACAAATCACATCTGCTCTCGCCATCAGCAAGGCCTGAAAACCTGACCTCATATTCCAAATATACACAATCATACCATACACTTTATACACACACACACACACACACACACCTGCAACAAGTCATCGCAATCCACACACGCACACTCGGATCCGTCTCATAATAAACACACAGAGCATATGTCAGGACAATCTGGAACACGTTGACAATACACACACATAAACACACACTCGAGGTCATGCAGAGGAGATGGCGTCCATTAGCATTGGAACGATGTGAAAAGTGTGACAGAACATGTTATAAATCTTTTCAGCTTGGCTCTTAATTAGGTGATGTAATTGATTTGCTGACAGGCAGGTAAGTGGTTGCTCATTATGGTAGGATTACTGCTTGCTCATTTGTTCAGTTCATTTCCAATGCATTTGGATTCTGCTTGCACTGAAAGGTGCTGTCAGCTGTTTTGCAAACTTCTGATAGATTTAGCACAGAAGAGAAGTCTGAGAGGCACAAAGCAGAGAAAACAGTCCCCCTTTACACCTGGAATTAACATGCATTTTGCATCCGGATAGTATCTGGATATTTTTAGCCTTTTATTGAAATTGAAATGCATGTTCAGAGTGATCAAATAGGGATCTGCTATTACATCAATTACATCAATAAGCTTTTGTTTTTTCATACTTTTTACATTTTAAGAGCAAAAACATTACGTGAATAAATTATTATGTTAGTGCTTCTGTGTGCATCGGTCTGCATGTCAAATAAAATCAATCATAATAAATGTGATTTCTAATGTGTATGGTTTTTTTTTGGTATCAGTATTTATTTATGGATCCTTATTACTTTAAAATACAGATTCTGACTGTTATTTACATACAGAAATAACTGTTATGTTATTCATGATTAAGTAGTATCATATTTCAATGGAGATGTATTTTTACCGTTAGTTATGTGAGGCAAAAGAATTTGAAACCGAGAATAAACTGAAATTCACTGCATTTCAACACAACTACTGTTCACGTATTTGAAAGCTGCTACTGGATCTTGAGGGTAAACATCATATTATACGACTAGACATTACTTGAAGTATAGCTTACGACCTACTAGCTACGTTCTGATAAGAACAAATAGCTACAAACTAGCTAATAGTTACTAACCCCCTTTTATGCATGCTATTGCAAAAGAAAGAGCATCTTGATGTCTTTGATCCACAGTTAAGCAAATCAAAACCCATAAAATATAATGATTCTTTCCTGAAACATTAAGGGTGACAAATAACATGGTAACATATACATTTATAAAAGTATTACAATGGACGCTATGGCCTGTTTGTGTCATTCCCTAATCCCACCCCAGACATTACCAACGAAATGGCAGAAAGCTTAAAAATTAGACAAAAAATGTGAGTACTCATATGGTATGTATGATTTCCAGGATATGATCTCCTTCCCCGAATGCATCGCTGGGTAAGAAGCAATTGCACGAAACATGAGTTTCTCCGTTCCAGCAGAGGACAAATGCTTCCATTTCAGCTGTGGCAGGGCAAGACGATGATGTAAGTTTGCTGTTTCTGTCGGCGGACACATGTCAGAGTCAGTCAGCCATTCAAAAACAATACCTGCTGCTAATTATACAATTACCTGTTAACCATCTCCGCCTGTGCTTTTCCTGCGAGCCGAGGAGAACGAGTTCCAGGATCTGGGCCCTGCAGCCCCCTGCGTACTGACCCCAAAATCCCTCCAACAAACACCAAAAACCGCCGCGCTCCTGGGCCGCAGTGCCATACCTGTTAGTAATTGTTGGCAGCGTTCGCTGTGTTCTCCTCCATTTAGACAAGTTCATTTGGCTTGTCACTCCGTTTTCTAAAGCCAACGGCAAACATTAGAACTCTTGTGTTTGCTGGGGAATGTTGGCTCTCTGCGCCAGGAACTTCAGGAATAAATTTACTCCAGTTGCTGGTATTTGCAGCAAAAAGACGTTTGCACTTGCTAACGGAGCTTTGTGAATTAAACTCATAGCTGACATTCATTGGGCCTGGCAGGACAAGTAAGCCACTACCTGCAAGGACACACTGCTCCTGTCAGATTCGCACCGACGTCCAGAGGCTTTGCCGATTGGGTCGTTGGTTGCATTGAACCAGTTGATCTGAATTTGCCGCCTCCGACCCAAACACACACTGTACTGTACATGTATAAAAAGAAAGGTGCTACAGCTCAAAAGTTGCTTTTCTGTCACTAGATGGGTCACTAGTTGTGATCTAGTAGGAGTGTAGAGATGAGCAATGAATTTGGAGGAGCATGGATCATTTGATGAGAAATGTTGGAGTTCAGATTGAGATCTTGAGATCTGACTTTTGATTGCCGACTCTGGTATTTTGGCAAATCTGAGCACAGATTTTGACATTATTGAGATCTTGTCTCTTTTTCACAGTAGAGGGCATGAATCTTAATCAAAAGTCTTCAATTTTACTCACAGAGAAACAAGAGGTGCAAATTGGTGTTTTCAACCCATTTGACTTTGTAAAGTGACATTTCCAAGTGATCTAGATATTCTTCAGTACATATTTATGTCATGGCTTGACTTCATAAAAAGTGTCTGTATATGACATGTGACTGTCAGATTCACACTGACGTCCAAACAAGCTGCAGATTGGGTCGTTGGTCATGCTGAACCAATTGATCTGCATTTGTCTCATTTAAGCCAAATACACACCATGCTATACAGTACATGTATACAATGGTGATATCCCAAAGAAATATGTTATTGGTCAAAAGATGCTCTTTCGTAACTCAGAAGGCTTCAAAAAAATGTTTCCCCTAACATTCCTTGGGAAAAATAAAAACAGACCCAAATGAGTCCATAGTTATTATACATAAAGTGTCTAGAGCTATAAAATGAATGTTGATTGAGATCTCTGGCTTTTGATTCCAGATATTGGTATCTTGGCAAATGTGAGCACATACTGTGACATTATTGAGATCTTCTCTCTTTTCCGCAGTAGAAAGCAGCAGTCTCAATCAAAAGTCTTAATTTTGACTCACAACAGATTTTTAAGTTGACTTGACTTCTTAATGACAGGTGGTTGAAAAATTAAAGAGATTGAAAAGTCAACTGAAAAGGAAAGCTGCTTATAGAGAAAGTTATTACATTTTCATGAAAGACAAACATTCAAAATATACAATTCAATAATTTTCACCAGACCAGAAACATGCAAAGGCTATATAAAAACTAAATAGGGTCAGATATGACTTTATGGCTGATGCATGTAATTTCTGCACCGCTTAATGTGGGGGTCTCCAACTCTGCACCTGGAGAGCTACTGTACATTTCAGCTCCAACCACAACCAAACACACATGAAGGCTAATCAAGGTGTTCAGGGTGACTTGATAATGACAGGCAGGTGTGTTTGATTGGGGCTGGAACTGAAGTCTGCAGGACTCAGCTCTCCAGGAGCAGGGTTGGAGACCTCTGACTTAGTGTCACCAAATAAGAACTGCAAAAATGATGGTTTTCAAACAGGTTTCCCAAACACTTCAACCATTTTCCACTGGTCGGCAAATAGACAGTCCCGCTCCAAACTAATGCCTTTGGTTGAGTCAGTGTTGCTGCGTCAGGCTTCTCAAACAAACGAAGAGACATTGTGAAATCAGTGATACACTTCTGTGTAATCAGCCGCCAAATGCCTTACAGCTGTTTCTGCAAATGAAGTTGAGAACAACTACAAAAGTCAGCTTTATGTGATTTTTTGGCACAATATCAAAAACCTATCCTTATATCCATAAATACAGTATTGACTATAACAGTCAGTGAAAGAGCACTGGCGAGTGTTGCTCTCGAATGCTTTCACGGCACTTGAGAGGAGCATACACTGCTCCATGTCACCGGTGTCGTGTTGAAGTGATCACACTCAACATTTCACACTCTTTTTACAAGAACGGCGAGAAAAGTAAAGTTATCCCTCATCACCAAGACAGCTGTGATGGATTCCAAACACGAAGCGAACCGCAGATTGATCTCCGAGCACAAGAGTCGGCACCCCGCCACCTACATCGTCGATAATAAAAACAATATTTCATCTCTTATTCTTGCTCGCTCACCCCAGTCTCCTTCATCTCCTCGTGGTGATATCACACACACACACACACACACACACACACACGTCTTGCTGTAATTAATTCCTGACCCGTTCCCCTCGCAGCTGTCCTCGCTTGCGGTACAAGTGGCTAACAGGTTCTCATTTCAAAGCGCCGCGCAAATTCCGCAGCTCTGCGGCACTTGACGGTTTCGCCAGGGCCCGTCATCAAAGACACTCAATAATGTGTCTCATACATTTACACATTGGGGAACGGTTTAGATTTAGTGAGTCACTGATAAAAGGGGTTTCATTGCAGATAACGACTTTATGATGAGATGTGACGCGCTAGTTCAACAGCTTTTCTATCAAGTGCGCCCCTAATGAGAAGCATGAGACCATGGACTACAATCACCACGCTGCACTGGAACGGTACAATACTACAACCCCCCAAAAACCACAACTGTGTTGCCACAGATCTTAATCCAGTTTAGCTCAGGTCAGACAGGTTAACCGAGAGACCAGAAGGTTTGTAACCACTTTGCATTAATGGAAGCCCAGATTCGTCCAATCTGGTTTTATATCTATCAACCACAGATCTTTAAAAAGACGTGCGGTTTCCTTGTGCGGTTTAAAAAGCTCTTTACTGGTAACCTGCGGACTAACCTCACCACACAGGGACTGTTATTTCCAGACAAGACCCATGATGTTCATCATCCCAGCCTGTGAAAATCTTACAGCCCAGACTGTGAAGGTGCGATCAAACTGAGATGTTTCTCCTGTTTGAAAAAAAACAAGAGAGAACATTGGTTTAGTTTTACAACATAAGGATGTTTTTAATCAGTCAGACTTCACCTCTTTTTCCACCTTGTCCACTAAAAAAACATCAAAACAAAATCATAGAAAAACACCAACATAATATACTTTTTAAAAACATAATGTGAGGGAACCAGGGACATTTGCAAAGTCCAGAATGACAATGTGGATCTTAAAATGTGTGATTCATTAGTTTGAATGTAATGAGTATAATGTGCGTTTTTCCATTCTTCACCATTTCCAAAGGCGATGTATAAAACCATTACAAAAATGAAAAGCAACCTTAAGAACTATTTACACTCTCAAACTTCAAATTATTTTTGATTTTGACAATTTCAGTGACCAAAAGATGGTCTAGTACCAAACCTCTTCCTCCTTCTACTAATTCAAAACATTATTGCTCACACACACATACTGTACGTATTATGTATAAAATTGAAAAAGTTATGCGATACAGTATAAATATTCAAAATACACACAAATTAAAGGGCATCTATTATGCCCCTTTTTACAAGATGTAATATAAGTCTCAGGTGTCCCCAGAACGCATCTGTGAAGTTTCAGCACAAAATACCCCACAGATCATTTATTACACTGGTCTCAAACTCAATTCCTGGAGGGCCACAGCTCTGCACAGTTTAGCTCCAACCCTAATCAAACACAGTAGTGATGGGAAGATCGGATCATTTTACGGACTCAGATCTCTGAATCTCATTCATCAACTTGAACAAATTCATTTCATTCAATTTAGCAGAATATAATAAAAATGTATGTTAATAGCCAAATTCCAGGACACATCTACTTATTGTTAATGCAATAAAACTATAATGCAACCAAGGCCAAATTATGAGAAACAGAAACGATTAATTCATTGTTTCAGGTTATGCAGTCTGTTAGTTTCCCTCACCTCTCAATCTATATCGTTCATTCTTTTGTCACGTCACATTACCATAAACTGAAGCTATGCAGTCTGGACCGGAAACAGAATTGATTAGTTCATCTCTTGAGTCTTCAGGTTCGAGTTGTTCGTTCCCAGCCCCATAGGTGATAACGCTAAGCAGTCCTGGAAACAGAATTGATTAGTTCATCTCTCGAGTCTCGGGTTCAAGTCGTTAGTTCCCAGCCCCATAGATATAACGCTATGCAGTTCCAGAAACAGAATTGATTAGTTCATCTCTCGAGTCTTCGAGTTCGAGTCGTTCATTCTTTTGTCACATGCCCGCTTCCCAGCTCAGTATCTTACAACAAATACAAACATTACATAATATTATCTGTATGCTGTTGTTATATGTTGGTATCTTTGCTTTATCAGAGTGATCTTTCCTCATCATACGGATAAAGTTTAAAGCCTCTTTATTTCCACATTCAATGTTAACCATCATGATAGAAATTCACAAATTCTTGTAGAAATTGTGAAAAATAAAAAGCTACAATTTGAGACCAGGAACGCATCACATGAATGTAAACGTGTTTGTAAGGAAGGTTGGGAATTATTAACTCTTTTCTATATCCAATACTGCTGTCACGTGACAAAAGAACGAACAACTCAGACCCAAAGACTCGAGAAGTGAACTAACCATTTCTCCTTCTGGCACAGACTGCATAGCGTCTATGGGGCTGTCATGGAAGGAACAAACGACTCGAACCCGAACCTAATCATTTCTTTTTCCTGTAATGAACCTATAGGATGTTGCGCATGCGCAGTCAACACGAAATGAACGAATCCCTCACTGAGATGACTCGTCGTTCCCGAGTCATATTAAAGATTAGTTCAAATTGAACAAATCGTTCATAAACGACACATCACTACTTTACAGCTCCTGCCTCCTGATATTCTGCCAAAAAACATGTTTGGTTTTAATTATGATGTCTATCGTGGTGAAATCATGCGTTTTAAAGCCATATCAGTTTAAACTTCTGATATATGGTTTTCTGAGGGCATGCATCCGAAGCACATGCACAGAAAGCGGCTGTCACATGGCATGTCAGTACTAAACTAAGTTCTCTTTCAAGTCTTATTGCGCTTAAACTGTCAAATACACACAAGTTAATGTTAAAAACACACGAGTTACAAAAACAGTCGGTTATGTCTGTGAAGGTAAACAGCTGGGAAAGAAATCGCATGTTTATATTAGATCGGTGTATTAAGTGACAGCAGCGTAATATACAGTACCTACTGCTGTCTATGCTGATAATATGACCCAAACAATAAAATAAAAACAAAATCACTCGCTCTTGAATGAATAATTTCTGTAGCTCTAATGAGAAGACATTTCTTACTCGAATGATGCTTTTAAATGCTCTAACGTGAAGATAAACATGACGGATTGTGTGTGGCTCACTCAGGGCGGGATCTCTGCTAATATGGCAGTGTCCGTCAACAGTCGTGGGCGGGGCCTGTAAAATGTGATGTCACATTTTATGGATTCTGCGAACGGCATGTTCTGAGACTTATGCTTATGATTTATAGGGATAAAAAAATGGAGCGGGTGGATTTTCATTATAGAGTGGTTGTGTACACACACTGCCAACACACATTTATATCCAAACAACATGTAAAAGTGAATTTTGCAAAATTGCAGGTGCCCTTTAATATACAAAAATTACGATTAATAACCAGAAAAATATGTTATTTATGGCTCTAACAATGAGTTAAAATGGACTAGACAAAATGTCCAAAAAAACAATCCTTGCCGGAGAGTCAAATGCATGTTATGATGACCTAACAGCAAGAACAAACACCTATAGGCTACATAATGCTATGAGTCCACTTTCTGATCTTACAAGTCAAAACACTGTGATTTTTAAAGTTGCTGACATGTCAGACTGACTCAACCAATGGTGGATGTTTCGGACGGGACTATCTGTATTGTTGACTCTCAGACTGACCAGTGGTGGATGTTTGGGGAGGGACTATTGTTTTGCCGACTAATGGCAGATGGGAAATTTAAATCAGTCATTATTTTTGCAATTCTGTTTGGTGACATTAGTCCGTGCCTAAATTTGCAATATAAATCTGCAATATTCTTGACATGTTAATATCAGTGTGTATTTTGTGTTGCAGTGAGCAGGTAGAGAAGCCAAGAGCCCACATGTGTGGACATACACACACACACACACACACACAGCTGGTCTCGAGTCTTTGTCTGACTCAGACTGTATTGAGCTGCAGTGATTGATGTTAATTGTAGAACAGAATGGAGGTATTAAACACAGAGAAACTCACAGCCAAAC